>ML977140.1:696002-870288 GCA_010015705.1 Aulographum hederae CBS 113979 | reverse complement strand
GATGATGGATGATGGATGATGGATGATGGATGATGGATGCGCGTGTCCCTGAAGTGGAGAAAAAAAGGCAATAGTACCCGGACACTGCGCGCGTTGTTGAGCTGGGTTTTGAGATTTGAGGGCTGCAGTCGACATTCAAGTCCAAGGCATAATTGAGAAACATGAAAGAAAGAGAGGAGGCAGGTATACACATTTGCGTTTCAAGGTGCGATCGATGTAGCCCAAAACAAAACTCACAAAGGTGAAGGAAAGAACGACTGCGAGCTATCCGGCTCGGATGCGGAAAGAGGAAGGTGCCAAACTCAACACCAACCATACCTTACCTTACCTACCTAGGTACCTAGGTAGACCTACTGAAAGACACGTGCACGACGATAGCCTGAGGAGCCTTAACTGGCACTCGAAACACTTGAGCAATTCCCACTGGACCGGCAACGCCAGAGGGATTTCCGAAGCCTGTGTCTCATGTCAAAACAGCTCAAACGCATCGTCTCATAGCGTATTTTCGAGTCCTGCTACTTCGATGCCTTGAATATTCACTCCAGTTACACACTGGGAACTCACGCTGCTGTCTTTCGACCGAAAGGCGTTCAGCGTATGAAGCGCTTCTCGTCGATGTGGACTGGACACGATACGAATATCCCAAGCCTACCAGGACATGAAGCGGTTCCCGTCCACAAGACTAAACGATTAATTCTATATACTGTCTACCTACTGCGAGTCATGCTTGAGATCGAGGAGTTGACACTCACGGGGAACACACTGCAGAGATACACCGAACTGTGCGGGCTCGTCACAAAAATGAAAACAGCCAACTACCCCAACAGCGTTTAGCCCGAGAGCATAAACTACCTTGCCGCGTCCAGAAAAGTCAGCAGGATCGTTCTAGGTAGTCCAGGCGCTCAGTGTATCGAGACGAGTCGAGCTGGAGCGCCATTGTTATGAACTGCCTCTTCCTGGATTGGTCAAAGGTACAGCACGTGACCATCTACGGGTTCCGGGTGCTGCTTCCAAGGTTCCAGTCCAGGTACGACAGGCTCCCATTCCCGCGGTACTTCGAAGGCCGGATGGAAAGAGACCATAGGAAGAAGCGCCCCAGAGCGCCCCTCGACTCGTTGGTACTGAAAGAGAGCATTTTGTTTTCAATCCATATCCACTACCTCCTCTACTACTTCAGTAATCTCAAGGCGCTCCGGATAGAGTATACAATCCCATCGCCCTCCACCCATACGAACCCGAACAGGGGTTTAGGCAAGGTCGAAGCGGAATACCTGTTCGGCGCTTCCCAGACCAGTGGCCCGTATAAGCTCGGACTAATCCCCGTCCACTTGAAGGACACGCTCGAAACTCTTTCACTGATTTTCGACGCGCAAGGCTGTCCCAATTTTCATTTCTACGCCCACAAGCACTACCTTCGTCCTGTTCTCCGCAGCGTCCGCAAATTTGGAGCTCTGCGACACTTAGATGTGCCGTATCCTGCGCTTTTCGGTCCTACATTTGGCAAGTTCTGACGGCCGCGGCTGATGAACCTTCTGCCGCCGTCGATTCGGAGGCTGTATTTGAGGAGATGTCCCCGGGTTGAAATAGGGGCTATGCGAAAGGATTTGGACAAGCTGTTGAAGGCAGTCGCAGTTGGACGTTTTCCGGACTTGAAGAGCGTAGATGTGCACATGGAAGAGGTGTTTAGTACGCTCTTTGGAGCTGAAACGCTGATCGGGGACTATAGAGATGCAGCAGGGATACTGATCATGTTTTGGGAGGAGTCTTCTAGGCCCTGGAAGGACAAATCGACAGACCATAAGAAGTCGCAGTGCTCCAGTCACTATCAGTATGAGACTCCGTCCCCAACGTGGAAACAGAATAAAGAATTCGAATCGACCAACAGGGTGGAAACAAAGTCTCGGTGAGGAACATACCTTCATCGATGCAGATGTGTGTTTGCACCGATAGGCAAAAGTTGGACTTTGCAATTGCTTCTGAGCATACTGCTTTGTACTATAGCAATCACACATCAAGTAACTGATATTCCATCATAAAATGTTCGTTTCTCTTTTTACACAATTTTTACTGTCGCCTTGCAACTTTTCCCGCCAAAGAAAACAACTCCCATGGCAGAACCAGCAATCCCAAATGCTTCCTCAACTGCGCCATCATCCAAATCGGCGCAAGACATTCACAAAACGTTGCGAGGGCAAGGCGATATTTTGAAGAAGATTTTCGATGGTCAAAAGCATCAGAACGTCAGGATGGATGATCTTTCTGATGGGCTCGAAATCAACAACGCTCTAATTGAAAGGCTAATGTCCAAGGCGGAGCAGCGCTTCAAAGATCTCAACGGACGTGTGGAAGATATTTCTCGGCAAATGGATGAGCAAGATATGTTCGTTCGACATGTTGGCCGGTATTTTGGAAGTCATGTATCTCCAAGGTATAGGTGAGTAATCGTCTTCGGGACGCACCACGCGTTTTGGAAATTCGGACTAACAAGAACTCTAGTCAGCCTTTGGACGACGAAGACGAGACGCACAGGCTGTGGCCTTTTGAAGAACCGATTCATGGTGATCCGCACGACCTCCACGATCAACCCGAACATGAAGAGCCGACAATGCAAGAATCAGCCGAAGGGGTTGGCGAGCATCATCATACTCGTCGAGTACAATGCACCGAACAAGTTGGCCAGCTTGATCTTCACGGACCAAACGAAGTCGAAGCGGAGGCATCGCGAGAACTAGTCGAGGAAACTGCTGATCGTGATTGTCTTGAAACTCATCAATCGCAAAATGCTGAAAGAGATGGAAGCGAGGAGACTGAGCGGCCGATGACAGAAGAAAATGGTCAAAAGAAACAGAAACACGCACCCAAAGCTATTCGGCAGGAGACACTCATAGACAGCTCGCAACACAAACCGAGGCAGTTGAGCATTCTTTCCCAAGACTCAGTATCAGCCAGACCAGATTCTCATGTCAGGAGAGCTTCCCACGGTAGGTCAACGGCAACGAAAGAATTTTCTGGCTCAGTGCTAAATGAAACAGTGGTGCGGATGTTCCGCGTAGGAGACACTCGCTCCTCGCGCCGAGGCAACGAATGCAGCAATCCGATGTGCGATCTGAAGCCTAAAAGAGTCGCCGCTGGCAGGAAAAAGATGGAAAAAGTCTGGGAAGACCCGATAGTACAATGCTCCGGCTGGATTCTGCAACGTAAGTGTTCAGTGACCTGCAAACAAGCTTTCCATTTCGAATGCCTGGAGACTCGTGTGCCACAGGCGATTCAAGACGACGGCACTTGCGAGTATCTTTGGTATTGCCCTGACTGCACTCGAGCCATGGAGATTTTGCCTGGCGAAGATGCTCCACAGACGCACGATGAGAAAGAGATGAATCTGGGATGGAGTATCCTTCGGCGCGAGCACTCATCCCATAAAGTGTCCCCTTGTAAAGTTTGCGGCTTGGTGGTGCGCTCAGATACCTCAATCTTTATATGTCCGCAGTGCGGCTCCCTTGAGCATAACGTCTGCACTGACCACCTCCGAGTGACTACAAAGAATGGTACTAGAGTCCATCAGTGCGTCGTTTGCACAGAGGCTGCTGCGCATCGCACAAGATCAGAACCGGTTGAGGAGGTTGCTCAAAATCGCAGGAAGCCCTCCATCCAGGATATCGTTCAAAAGGAACCTGACGGGGGTATAATGCTACATGAGGAGATCGAGGAAGAGGACAGTGGCAGTGAAAACGACGGCCTCCCCGCTCATATGGAAGTCCTCTGCTTGGGCTGCGGCAAAACGATACACGGAGCGGATCCTACCACATTTTGTGCTAATGAAGCTTGCACCCAAGCAGGGCCTTGGCACATTAACTGTGCTCAACAGGACTGGGAAGTTGAGAACTGCAGAGAGAACATGAAAGGACTGAGAGACAATACCCTGGTATGCGGTGACTGCTCTCGCGCCCAAAAGGAAAAGCAACGTCACCGTTCTCGAGCACAAGAGCAAGACGAGTCGGGTGAAGATGATGACGATAACGCTGATGGGAGCTACCAAGGTGACGGAAGTTCTGATGGCGAGGATAATTCCAGTGAAGAGGAAGATGAACCTGAGGAGCTTGCAAAGCCACATAATAAAGACGACAGGCGCCGCCAAAGTAACACGACCACGATGAAACCAGGCAGTAAAGATAAAGAGCCGTTGGGAAGAGATGAAAAGCAGCACGGGCAATGTGACATGTTGAATATGGCAACGGATGGGGAAGAAAGGGAACTCGAAATGTCTTCACACAGTCCACAGGTCAATGTCATGGAGAATTTGGAAGATGCCACGGCCGGAAATTGCGAGGATATTGGGATGAAGAAGCTGGCGACACACAAGGGTACCAAGCGGTCCGCAAGTATTTCTTCTCTGCCAGGTCGCAAGAAGGCGAGGGGTGAGTACGAAAAGCCGCTTCTGCTGCAGGTGGGAATGGAATGTATCAGTTGATTTGTTGGCTCACGTCTTCTTTCCCAGCTTTTGCTTGGCTGATGAAAGAGCAAGTAAGTCTGTATAGAGGTCGGAGGGAGGATGGGCTGGAAAAGATGTGGTAAATGGTAGGTAGGAGTGGTAGGGTAGCAGGTAGATGCAGGTGGGCTGGGCTGGGCTGGGACGATAGCCAATTAGTCATCAACACGTGGTCAACGCTTAGTCATCTTGCTGGCTCACATAGGCAGGTCACATCCGCACATCTACAACAGCATTACAGCAGCAGCATCGCTGGTCGCATTCATGAATGTCTCTAGCGCACATGTTATGGCCCGAGACCGACGAAAGTATCTACAATCTGAAGACATGCTTAGCTACATTCTAATCAAGTGCCATATGCCAAGACGAGAGTGACATTTTAGCGTTGGCTCGCGTCACGCACATGGGTAAGTTGGAAGGTAACCTAATTCAATCAATGAGGTTGGGGAAAATGCATCTCTTCCACCTCGAACTCACTTCTTCCATCTGTTTCGGGCTGCTAGGGTTTGCATCTACTGGCCTGAAGATACCTAAGGTACCTAAGGTAGGCACGACAGGCAGGGAGCTAACCTGAAGGGCAGGTAGGTGGGTATATGTTGCAGTGGAGGCGCGGGATTCCTGCTGTTCGCCACTTGCCCGTCTCTGCCTGTCAGTATACGGTGATTTGCTCCAGGCAACAGGACTACGCTGCCTAGGTACACAACGCATATTGACGGCCTAACCATTTTATCTTGTACAGTGTGCAAGAAGCCTTTGCCACCACTGGCAGCATCCTTTCGCTCTACATATAAGCAGCCTTTGTCGCATCCGCTCGTGAGGCCCATCGTTCATCACCCTCTGTTTGTTGCAAACAGCAGAAACTAGGTACCTACCTATACAACCGAGCTTCCAACACCTTCTCTGCTGCCTGTCATATCTGAAAAACGAGACCCATCTCAATCGCTCCAACACCCCCCGGAGATCCTGTCGAAATGGACTTTTCACGATTGTCCAGGTTAAAACTACCCCAGAACGACACTGAGCCCATCAACCTCGCCGCTCTTTCTCCAAACCTGCTTGAAACTTTCATCCCTGGATACGGCCTGATTTCAAGATATATTGCACAAGAGCTCGGCTTCGACATTGGCATCGTCGTAACTGCAGGAATGCTCGTATGGGGTCTCATCACTGCCTCCAAGAGGGTGTGGGCCACCATCTCTGGCTTCTTCAAGGCGTGGTACATGTGCTCCGTCGACATTACCGACAAAGACGATCTTTACGACGACACTCTCAGATGGATGCGAATACAACCAGGTCTGAAAGCTACCAGGTTTTTGCAACTCGCCACAGACAACAAAATCAAGAAGAACCCTCGGGAGCAAGACCAGGAGCCCGAAATCAGCCCAGATCTCGTCTTCGATGGGCCTATCAATTTCCGCAAGTTGACAGCCAGAGTCCCACCGCAGTATGAGCCCATGTACGGGAAACAGCGATTCAGGCACAAAGGTCGGTGGTTCTTCTACAAGCACGAGCGCAAGTTCCGTGGTCAGCAAAATGGCCAGTCTAATGGCGGAGAAGAGCGTACCTTGAGCATATCCTGTCTCGGCCGCTCAACGCAGGCTTTGAAAGAGCTCCTGCTGGACATCAAGGAGTGGTCTAGTCACGAAGAGAACTCGATGACGGTCATCCGTCGCGCGGTGCGATTTGAGCAGCGCCGAATCCCAGGACAGTGGGCTCGGGTCACATCCCGTCCCTCCCGACCTATGAGTACAGTCGATCTTGACGCAGAGGTTAAGGAAGATCTTATACAAGATGTCCAAGACTTCCTCATTCCGAGCAGTATCAAATGGTATGCAAATCGTGGCATCCCATATCGGCGCGGATATCTGTTCCATGGACCCCCTGGCACGGGGAAATCATCTCTTAGCTTTGCTTTGGCAGGCTTGTTTGGTCTCGATATCTATGTTGTCTCGCTTCTGGATCCCATGATGTCCGAGAGCGACTTGATTCAACTCTTCAACAACCTCCCACGTCGATGCGTTGTCCTTCTCGAAGATATCGACAGCGCCGGCGTGACTAGCACACGAGATCAAGGCAAAGGGGACGACGCTGCGAGCAGCAAAAAGAAGAAGTGCAAGGCTGTTGCCACGCCAGCTATGGAGGCGCCAACCGAGAAGAAGGACCCGCCTACCGTGGCAGATCTTGCAAAAGAGCTCCGTGACGCCATTCGCCCTAGGACAAGCAGGTCCACAGCCGGAGTTACTCCTGACGACTCTGCCAAGAGCCAGCTTTCTCTATCTGGTCTTCTGAATGCTATTGATGGTGTCGCTTCCCACGAGGGACGGGTTTTGGTCATGACAACGAATCACCCCGAAAAGCTTGATTCGGCGCTCATCCGGCCTGGAAGAGTAGACATGCAGATTGCATTCACCAATGCAACAAAATACCAAGCACATGAGATCTTCCTACGGATGTTCAGCGATGATCAAACTTCCTCCTCCAATGAAGCTAAACCAGACGACAAGAAAGAGAAGAGAACCTTCTTCGAAGCTCTCAGTGGCTTGCTCAACATTTTCGCGCTCCCTCGTCCAAACTCGGTAACCGCGTTAGATTCCAAAGTGTCAGGGTCTCAGACTAAGGTGACCTCTGCGGGTCCTGGCCTTGCAGAGAAACCCATAGACCTTGTCTCGTCCTCTACGCCGCTCCTCCATCGTCATGGAGAGCAGACTCCACCACACACTCCTGTCGAAGCTGCCCATCCTGCCAATGCGACACTACCACCAATCAGCGGGAAACCTCGCAATGTGTACCTGACACCGCCCTCCCGAGAACAACTACTTGAGCTAGCGGAGCAATTCGCTGCCAAAATTCCCGACAAGGTCTTCAGTCCGGCGAAGTTGCAGGGATATCTGATTGAGAACAAGAGGGATGCTTGGAAAGCGGTTGAAGGGGTTCAAGCATGGATTGACAAGGAGATGGAAGATGAAAAAGAAGATGATGATGAGGATGATGATATGGAACGCGTTGAAAATGAGGGTGTTACGGGCTCAGGGTGAATTCCTTTTCGCATATTAAGGCGAGTGCCTACATTAGGTGCCAGAATCCATGAGATAGCAGATTCAGGCCGAATAAAATCTCGGCCCTCCCATATACACTTAGCTATCTATTAAGTGTTGCAGGAGGAGAGACTTTCGGACTACTCCCGGAGACGTCTAGAAAAGAGGTATTTTCCTACATAGCGGAGCCCCAATTTGTTGAACTGAGAGGAGTGTCACAAAAATTGCTGCACCCACTGTGTGCCCGTGGTTTTGACGGTCAAAATACATGGCAGGTCTGAAATGCAGGGCCGCACAATTTATGTAGTCTTTCCCAGCTAATTACCTAGCAATGCAGTTGAACACGTATGTATTCCCTCTTTTATTAAAACAATGCAAAGAGGTCGGTGATAGGTTTAGCAATCACGTGACCTGCGTTCGGAGTCACTTCATGTTTCCTTTTCCGCGACTAAGAGTCTGAGACCGTGACCACCACCTGCACCAGTGCACCCTTGCATTCCAAAGCAGACCCTGGCTATGATCATCATGGCATTCAACCGCTTCTCGCGGCACAGCGAGACAAGCGCATCCTGCCCGAGCTTTTCGCGCCAAATCACACAGAATCGCGGGGTCCGGCTACGTGTATACCTACCTCTAGGTAGGCAGAGTAGCCAACCATTGGTACCTAACCTACTAAATTCTCAGGGTTCGCTGTTCGTCTTCCATGCAGGCACGCGATCATACTGCATTACGGTAGAGTCTACCGAGTCGACCTGATCGTACTTACATTTCCCTCTACCTCACCCTCCGTCCCCTCTCCAAGTAGCCGCCCTCATGCCCACTCCCGTCGACACCGAGAGCAACAACTCGAGGACCCCAATGGTGAACCGTCCCAGACACAAGGCGCCAAAAGTAGGTCGCGCAGAAGACTCGAGCCATACCGTATCAATCGCTAACGATCTGCTTCCAGGGCTTTGTCCGCAGTGTGCTGAAGTTCCTGGGCAGCGGCATTCTTTCACCGAGAGCTACTACCTATGAGCCGCTCGTATTACTTTTGAACACTCCAGACGTTGAGAAACGGAACAAGTTGACCGAGCAATGGAGGGATAACAAGCTTTCGGAATTGAATTTCGTCGGCATTGTTGTGAGTATATCCTCCATTCTGGAACATCACGTGTTGCTCGAAGTATCCCTCTTCTCTATGCGACAGCCTTCCGTATATCAAAAATCCGTCTAACTATCTCCCCACTAGTCCGCCCTCCTAACTGGCGTCCTCACCTCTACCGGCTCCTGGCCCACCATCCTCCCCAACGGCATGGAATCTCCCTGGCCCGTCCGCTGCTCCTGGTACTGCGGCATCATCCTCGGTCTCGCTTCCATACTCGGCGCCGCAGACCAATCGATCCGTCTGCATCGTCTGTCCTCGCATCGTGACGCTCTGCCCCATATCCGTCATCTGTTGAGCAGCAACAAGCGGGATGACGAGGGCCGTATCTTGCCACGCCGGATGCAGGTTTACACGTGGCAGCTGCCGGTTACTTTCCTGGCGTGCAGTGCGCTGTGTATGATTGTGGGCATGTTTGTACTTGTTTGGGCCGCGACCTTGCAAACATATGAAGGGAATGACTGGTGGGATGAGAATTCAAAGGTACGATAAGACCTCCCTCTACTTGTTGAATCAGTTTCGAGAAATCTCCTTGGGATTCCAATACTGATAACCAACTCCGACAGGTTGCTGTGACATTTACGATTGTTGCAGGATTGACGGCAGTTTTCTTTTTCATGGGCCAGATCTCGCTATACTCGCCCATGTCTGAGCTCGGTGAGGATGATTGATGATGGAAAATCGACATTGGCGGTTTCCTATTTCGTGTTTTATATATCACTGCCTCGCCGACGCAACTTTTGTAAAGACTGTTCTTCGACTCAGTTTCCTCGAGCAGCAGAAATACCCCTATATCTGGCCCCAAATTCCATCACATTTCGCCCCCTCGATTTCTGCTTCAAATCTCCTCGTCAAGTAGCTAGACACTACCCCAAAACTCCTCAGCTCTATTCAGCGAAATTCTGGGGCGGGGTCCGACACCTATTCGCAGCACAGATCTGCCCAAGACAGCAACTCCCAAGGAACTGCCCATTACGATAGCACTCGGCGTTTTCCTTGAGACACGGCGCAAGACTGTTGTCGTAGCATGCGTATTCAGTTTCGAAGTAGCAGGCCGAGCCGCACTTCCTGCTTGCGAGGCCGTTGGTGATTGGGCAGAGGAGACCGTCGTAGCAGTTGTACTTTGGAGTGTAAGTAGGTTTGACGGAGAGAGGGGAGAGAGTATGGTATGCTCTCGGGCTGGTTGTCGGGGAGATCGCGAATAGACTTACTGCAGAGGGATAATACTGCTGACTGCCACAAGTCAGGAGATCCTGGGCCGAGGCGAAAGAGGATAGGGCAAAAGCAATTAAAGTGGGGAGCTTGGCGAGCATTTCGCTTGGAAGTATCTCTAAGTATCAAAGATATGTACTTTCAGTTTTTGTGGACTCGGTCGCTGACCTTGAATGAACAAGGAACATATGCCGCAGTCACCTCTCCTCTTATACTCCATCAATACTACACCCTTCCACCACGAGCTCTCCCACCGCGAGTTTCACATCCAGCATTTCCCCGCCTTTGAAGTTCCCCAGAATACGACCAAAACCCGAACGGAAGACGGAAAACGCAGGCTCCCATGTCGATCCTCTCGCTCTCCTTTCCGTTTCCTTCAATTTTCGGCTCCGCAAGGCGGGAAAACCATCCAAAGGCGATGTCGAGGTCACGGGCGAGAGGTACATGTACATAAGTGACTTGTCAATGTATTACCTATAAGCTTTACGAAGTGGAGACTAGGGTAGCACCGTGGTACGGCTGAACGCTTGCGCTTGCGGCAGATGCCGATGTGGTACAGGTGGGGTTCGAGTGGACTTGAGGATCCTCTGCCTGCGTTTTGGTGAAGCGGTCGCCTGGAAAGCTTTCCTTTGAGCTTGGGTGGAGAAGAGGTTTTCGAAGGTGGGAAGGTTGTGCATTTTCTTCTTTCCAAGGGGTCTCATAGCGGACGGTTTGGTTGACTTGGATCTTCAGGAAGTCCTTTCCTACCTCCCTGGCTGCTGAAATGGGATTTCAAGGACTGAGGTATGTGTACATGTGCTGCGTGTACACCTGAGGCGCTATGTTGACAGCTCCTTGCAACCAGACAACTGTGAGTACTACTCCAAATGCAAGTACAAGCCCTTCATCCCTCCCTCAGTCCTTACTACATTTTCTTGTCTCCTGAGAATTCGTTTACTGTCAATTGTTCTCCCAAACATGCTCTCACCTTAAAATGATGCCGAAGAAGAAGCCTTTGTTGACATCTAGCTTCGCTGAATACTTTGGTTGGCTTCTCCGAGCTAAAGTTTTCAGTTCACGGCAAAGCAGGCGGGGGAAATCCCTTCTCGTTACTGGTCCCTGTGGACGAGCTTTACCTTCTGTACACTGTGTGGAGTAAGAGGCTTAACGGGTCATTCCGCTGGGGATACGCGCCAGCGACGCGGTGGCTGGCTGACGGATGGACGGTCAGTCGAGTTGAGGGGCAACGCTGTCTACTGTGCTCCAACACACCATATCTTTGAAATCTGGTTGGCTGATCGAATTCCTGCAGGAGATTCGGTGAGCGATCCTGATTTCGGATCTGATGTAATTCGGTTTCACGCTGTAACCTGGGGATGTACGAGAGTCGTGGTACTCTTCAGCAGACTACAAATTCTGCCACTCTTTGTAGTGTGCGGCTTTCACTGCTCCAGCTTTCTTAAGAAGTTCCCAGCAGATTCTATTCTCTCGGTTGCCAGCCTTCAATGTCACTAATTACGCTTGGGAGCGTCGATTCATGACCTCCAAGGGAAAGAAAGCATCTTCTCATCTGTTACTGTCACCCTTGATAACCATTCATTTCAAACCCTCCAGGAGATCCCATCTCAGTCAAGGACACCGGAGCTATTTCCGAACCATCCAAACCCGCCCCGGGACCCCCAAGTCTGAAGAGAAGGCTCGTCAAACTGTCTCTACCACTCCAACGTAGCATCTCCCGAGCACTCCTCATGTTCCGGATCATCCACGGTCTATGATAATGAATCCTCACCTCCCACCCCGCCGTCAAGTTGACAGCAGAGCCCTGGATCTGCTCATACCACTGCTCGTTTGGATGATAAACGCGCTTCTTGCACCTCGACCATATCATCTGAATGTAGACCACCACATTTTCCCAAGACATCTCCTGCTTTTGTTGCTCGTTCTGTCAGATTGATCCGTCAGTCTATCTTCTCGTCGAATCTGAGCTTGGAAAGAAAAGATTCAGTGCACGTACTTGGTTGCAGAAATATATCGCCGTCATGTCGATACATCCAATCCGCATGCAGTTCTCTCGCAAGCGGCCCTTTCGTCCGCGACCTCTACCAACTTCCAGCGATGCCATTTCATTGAACCCGTAGCTGCCGTCTTTGGGAGTATGCGTCTGTACGATCTCTCTAGCCAAGGAGATGATGTGTGTTGGGTCGCCATTTCGACTGAGATCCGAGAAGTTGCCGCAGCGGATCTGGCAGTCGTCGACCTGCAGTGGGACATCAGCTCCGTTAATTCTTCCTTATGAGAGTGCCTTAGGGAGGGAGGGAAAAGCCTCACTTCATGGAAATCCAATTATTTTCACACGCGTACTCCGGATCTGTACAAAGCGTACATTTCGAGATCTCCGAGTCCCGTATTTCACGGACGGGAGCTTTCCATATCAGATAGTCGGACTTGCCGATGTCTTGGCTTTTGCTTGGGGTGACGAGGAGAAAGATGGTTAAGATGAGACTCAAGCGGAAAATCATGGTAGACCGCATATTTGGTGTGATGGTATGTTCAGGATTTACTCATTGGGGGAGGGTTCCTCATGTTCTGGAAGGAGATTTTCCTCGACTTTAAAGCGTTCAAACACACCATGATCATGTACACTCATTCTATCTTGTCACCATATTGCTCAGACGGGAGGAAGTAGTCAAGATGGTTAAGCAACCAGTCAATCAGTAACGGAGCTTTTTGACCTATCTTTGAACGTATGACTACCTCATTCCCATGACCGTTACTTTGCAAATTACGTCTCATTACTCTTTTCCAGTATAAATGGATTGAGTGTCTACACTGTTTTTATCTTTCGACTGTCTTGATGTCTTGGGAGTACCTGATCGAGAGTTGCGGAGAAAAAGTCGCCACCCGGCTTGGCATTGACACCCCCTACCCCCTTTTTCTCACGCCGCGTGGTGCGTGGTCCTCGACCTACACATCTGCCTTTTGATCCTAGTTCATCGTCATTCCCGCCATTGTACCTGTATATGACAATTCTTTTCATCTCCTGTGTACAAAGAACAGACTCGCTCCTTTCGGCAGCCGATTCTGGAAGACAGTGATTACCTAGCAGTTTCCTTAACTCCTCGGTCATATTAGTACATGAAGGGCGTATTAGAAGATGGATAAAACTGGACGTCTTCTTTTGGCATATATAGTCGTGGAGATCACTTGGATATCTACCGAGTGTTCCTCGAGCTCGTCACTGGGTTCGAGGAACAATCGCCGATAGAATCTGCTTGTCCCAAGCCTGATCTCGTTTCCCTTCTCATACCGTCACAGGGGGTGCTACAATCTTCGGACACTCTAATCGGTTCAACAATGGAAAGCTCCGTCATATATAAAAATACGTATATCCTAGGGGTATTCGGGAGTAATTCGAGAGTCTCTCCTCTACTCGATTTTTAATAAATAGCTAAGTACGCGCGGGAAATGTCGAGATCTTACTCATCCTTAATCTGCTGTCCGATGAATTCTAGCACCCACTGTGCCGTCAAACCTCCGTTCAAATGCAATTTTTCTCACGACAAATTCTGAACTTTAGGAGCTCCGATTGAGGGTTCTTTGAAATGGCTTTCTCATGGACTTCAGGCGTGCCTAGTACTCTCAATGATTCAATGATTGCGTCGGCTTTTTACAGTTCGTGCTTATGGCTTACTCTGTTCCAACATACTTCACTCCAGTATTTCTTCTTCCTCACGCTCGGACTTGTATCTTGCTTCCTCACAGAGTCTTGAAAGGGAATTCAAAATCACGTGAACTTCATTTGGTTGAACCTCGGTTGTAATACTATACTGCATCCTGGCATCTCAAAGCGGCTTAGCACTGCTGACATGCTTGCTTTCAACATCTTGTCCAGTCGCATAGGGCGCGATCTTTGTCATCTCTATAAGGGCCGGCAGCATAACATGTGCTTTGCTTATAATTTTGCTAGACCAATTCCTTTCTTGCTACTACCACTTTAGAGTAACGTCTTTTTACTGTACTATTGCATACACAATTTGAATTTGGTGCTACTTTGAGTAGTGGTCGAGTCAGCATGAGTAGTTCAGCACCTCCAAGGCGGCGTCGCAGGAATATACTCAGTTGCTTGGAGTGTAGAAAGAGGAAACAGAAGGTAAGATAGAGACTCCGGTCGACAGATGCGAGTGGTTATTTACACCGACTTCTAGTGTGATCGTGGCCATCCATGCCTCCAATGCGTGGCACGGGGAACAGACAGCACATGTAGCTACGATGGTTTCAGGGCCCAAGGGTAGGCCATTTACCCCCTTTCCTATGAAATTTCACAAAGAGATCGTCCATTTCTCATATGGCGTCTAGAGTTCGTCTTCCCGCCGCAAATTCATCACTGGAACCACCCAAAGCCGTCAAAGAGAACAACCTCCTCCAATCAACGGCAGACAAAAAGCCACCAGCTCTTCTTCGTCACGCCCAAGACTACGGCTACTCTTCTTCCTCTCTCAACTCCATGGAAATGCTAAGCAAGGTTCTCAACGACATGGAAAAGGACAGCTTCCCATTCCGTCCCCAATCACAATCACAAATTCAACCTCATTCCCATCCTGCTATTCCACAATCTACCTCCAAATTCAACACGACACTCCGGACCACCTACTTCAGCTACGTCCGGCGACTTCCCATCCAGCGCCACTGCGCCGTTCTGGCAAGTTTCTTCTTCCGCGTTGCCAATTCGTGTAACTCTGCCTTGGACGAGTCTATTTTCAACGAGCAAATGGATCTCTGGTGGTCCACCGCTTACGTCACGATCCTGAAATCTGGCCCTGAGAGACTGCCTAACGATCTGCGATATTTTCCCGCGCTGATGTTCCAAGTTCTTGCATTGGCGCTACAGTTTTGGCCTCTTGACGATGGTGATAGTGACGGGAATGTGCCTGGGGAGGCTGATTTGGGGTTCATTAAGGAGTTAAAATTCGCACCCGAACAGTCCACTGAAGAACTGTCGGCCGAGTACAGCGATTGTGGGACGGCATTGTCAAAGATTCTGGGAGAAGAGAGTCTCTCGCTTGTGGGTGTCCAGCAGGATCTTTTGAGGAAGTTGTGGTTAACCAATATTGGGGAAATGGCTCAAGCATGGAACAGTGCTGGGATGACAATAAAGTATGACCACATGAAAGCGGATTTCCAAACCAGGAGTTGCTAACAGACAACACAGGAGAGCGATGGCCATCGGACTACATCTCGAGCCGGAAGTCCCTACGACCAGAAACCCGGAGGAGTTCCTCGAGACAATATGGAAGAACGAACAACGAAAACGAACCTGGGTGTCTCTGTTTGTATGGGACAGGTGAGTCTCTCATCAGGACTTAACCTTTCCTTACTGACACCACCAGCAAAATGGCTCTCCACCTAGGCCGGCCAATGTTCATCGACCTCGAAGCCTGCACCGTAACCGCACCCACAGATTGCGAAATTCCAACAGATAGACATATGCGGCTCCCTACCGCTCGCCTTCCCACAGACAAGCCCCTTCCCACAACCGAGCGGATCATTCGTAGCATAATGTCCAGACGCTACTGCGAGATCCGTGAACTGGAGATGCAGGGCCCCATCCCACGAAATCCGGAAAAGGTGCGCGAGCTGCACGCCTTCGCGCTCGAGTTCCGGGCAACACTGCCCGACTTCTACCAAGCGAGCAACCCGAACATGCGCTGGGATGTAGAATGCCCGTATGTTGTCGTACACCGCGAGCTGCTGTGTTTCATGGTCGACGCATTTCTTATGGCGTTGCATCGGCCGTATGTCTTCACACGGGAGAAGAGCCAGCGAGAGGTGTATGAGAGGGCACTGGCAATTTTAGATAGCCAGGATCGGCTGTACGCCAATACTCGTGCTGCGAGAACGAACTGGTATATCACATTTGTTTTTCCAACATTTGATGCCGCTGTGCTGTTGGCGGCGGTCTTAGTCGCAAATCCCGAGAGATATCGGTTGGATTTCCAGCGACCACTTGAGAGCCTGGAAAGAGCGTTCGCACGACTGACAGTCGTCGGGAAGGTTATGAAGCTCGCTCGAACGGGGGCGGAGATCGTCAAGGCTACGATAGCTCGCGTTATCGAAGCCCAGGAACGGATCGGTGTAGTGCCTTACGACAGGATGGGCTCGTCCAAGAATTTTCACTCGAGCGCAACGGTAGACCCACAAGAGGCGAGCGACGAGCCAATTAGAGATGCTGCAGGAGAGTCGTCCGGGTCTGAATCTTGGAGATTCGAAGCAAATCAATCATCAATGGGTCAAAATCCAGAGTTGTCAGACTTTGACTTTGCAAACATGCAGGTCCCAATGCCACTGGGGGAGCTGTTTCTTGAAGAAGAGTTAGACATGCTTCAGGAAACGAGCTACTCTATAGGCGACGAAGTACCATTCATGGTCCCGCAAGAAATACCCGGGTTCAATGAAGAATCTCAAGCGATGATTGATGTAGGGGACAACGACTTTTGGAACTTCTTGACATATGCTCCAGGCTCGACGTATATGCAGAATGGGTAGAAGAATGAGATAGGAAGAACTTGCAAATGCAAATCAATGTACTCAGAATCCACGTACCTAGCTGAATGAGATATCCGAGCATTTGATTAGCTCTCCCAGTGATCAAAGCGTACTCATTTCTTCCCCTTCTTTCCCCCTCCGCCCCCTGACTCTTCCTTCGCAAAGCCCCCTTTCATAAGCGCATCCCTCGCAACCCCATTGATCACTCCAAACCTCGCCGGACCCAATAGAATGCCTCCGTACCACCTCGTCACGACTACAACGACATCCCAAACCTCCATCATCTGCATTAACCTCAACAGCCGCCCCCCGGCAGCCGTCTCCCCATCATCATCATAGTCCTGGTATGTTGGCGTTCCCTCGCCTCCAGCCCCTCCAATCCTCCACGCAGAAATATTGTGCGTAGCCTTGGCAACTTTCTTATCCGTTTCGACAAGATGTTCAATAAAAGCCTTCGCCTGCTCCGGACTCTTTACCTTCGCCGCCCGCGCAACGAACACGCTCTTCTTCTCCGTAACAGTTTCGCTGATCACCCATGGCGGTTCTTCTCCCTCTTTGAATCCCAAAACCTTATTGTCTCCACCCTCACTCGAAGTAATTTTCTCCAACCCGTTCCTCGGACCCTCGTCGCCCTTGAACCCTTCCGGCCTCTCCTCCTCCAGCGCCCCCGGATCCTCCGACTCAAGCAGTGGCACTACCGCCCCTATGAAGTCGAATATGACGGGTTCGCCTGCCCGAAACTCCCTTTCCATTACATCCTTCGCGACCTCCACAGCATGTGTCCCCGCGCCAATCGGCGCATTCTCACCTACCGAGTGCGTACCCAAAACCTGCGGGGGTGCGTCGGGGTAGGAGGAAGGGAAAGCGAGGCGCAGAGAGATGGAGGGAGTAAGATATGGGAGGCGGAGGATTGTGAGTATACGGGAGTCGCTGGAGGTAGATGAGGAGGCGGGCTGGAGCTCGAGAGTTTGGAGGGAAGAGTCGGAGGAGTCGTAGATGGAGTTTATGGAGGTTACTTCGTCTTCGAGGGCTGCGGGGATGGGTGTTGAAGCCATTGTGGCTGGGTGGGAGGAGGAGAGTGGAATGGGTTGGTGGGGTTATGGCTGGGAGAAGTAGGTGCATCCGCGCGCGTCGCGCGGTCCATGGTAGCAGAAACACGAGAGCACGTGACTAAAAGTGTCTGTCAAGGTAGGTAGCCCGAGATGAATGTCATCTATATAATTCTCGGGGAAGCCCAGGAATCTGGACATTTGAGGAGAGGCATCGCATTCTGGAAGATAGCAGCCAAGAAAAGAGAGAGGTCACGTGTCATGCTGTCGTTTCCAACCGGGCTTGTCATGTGACCTCGTCTGAAAAGGGAAATGCCCAACCTCCGAAAGTACGGACGCTGTTGGCGTAGTTGACGGGCTCCCACTTGCAACAGCCACAGCTCCGCCAACACTTGATTCCAAGTTTCCAAACCTTTGGGAATCTATTCTTCTCAAGGCGCTCTATTCGGGGATATAGTTCGATTTTGTATTTGAGCTTTGTTGAGAGTGTGATTGCGGTGCAAAGGCAGGTCAAAACGGGGTGGATTTGCACACAATTTGTGACCTAGACGACCTTGTTTCCCCAACCCCGTTTCTCATGTTGAACATTGTATGAAAGTCTTTAAGCAAAAGCCATCTCCTTCAACTCCCTCTCATCACTCGGCCACATCTCTCCATACATGACTCCATGCACATACGCCGTACTCCTCAGCCTCTTATGAACCCTCCCATCATGCACAACCATTGGAAACCTAAATCCACTAATCAGGACCACCTCGTCACCAATCTGCGTTGTTGCAGCCGCAATCCCCATGTACCCCTTTACCGTCGTGAAAAACCTGTATCCCGCGAACCGAGCGACGAGCTTGCGCGAGAACTTGATGGTAGGAGACGGCGAGATAGAAGGGGAGGTCGATTCGAGGGAAAGGCGGTGGCTCGAAAGCAAGGGCGCAAGAGATGCCGAACGGGTGGGGAGGTCTGCACGAGTGGGGCGGACCGCGTGGTCCTGTTGTCCCTGCCCTAGTCTAGGACGAGAGCCATTCGCATCTGGTCTCAGGCCTGCGAGATAGGCAGCAGACCAGGTGTCAAGCCCCTTTCTCAGCTCCGCCATGTCCTGGTCCTCGAGGAGTGTCCGGCGGAATGCCTGCTCCAAACTCTCTCGCGTTGGCAGATACTGGTGGAACCGTTGTCCGTCTTTGTAGTGGAGACGGTCTGCCATTTGCTCCCATTTCCGGACTATCATGGCGACATCGATTCCGTTTGTTTCAGTACTCTCGATACCATGACCTTTCTCCATTGGAGGACCGACAAATTCGACTTTGTCCACGACGACGCCGTGGACGACCAAGGAATGAGATTTGGATGTTATTCTCTTGCTAAATTCGAATCGTGATGAAGAGCGCCCGGAAGCTTCGAATCGACGCAAAGCTTGGGGGAAGTCTCGGACCTTGGTATCGCTCCAGTCCGGGACCCACGATGGGAGGCCTTTGTCATTATTTGACGTGTATACTTGTTCCAACAGAGCCAGAGACTTGTCGTGTTCTATCACACCTTTGGTGACCTCTTCGTAGATGCGTACAATGGAGTGTTCATAGTCGGGAGGTGGGAATTGGCCTCCAAGCTGCCGAAAAATGGAATGCAATGCATAAACCTTGTCCTTTGGATCCGATGCATCCGATGCTCGAGCCCGTCGGAGAATGGGATAAAGGTCAAATGATCGGACGTTTTCTTCTGTCATGAACTTTTTAAAGTCCTCGGAGACGGGGTCAGCAGCCTTGGTCTTCCTGCCTGGCCGTAGAGTAACCCGTCCGATGATCTCAGAAAAAGCCTCAAGAATGTTGTGGCGATTGCCGTCATTTCCGTTTCCATCGACATGTTCCTCTCCTTGAGATGCTCTGATGGCATTTCTAGCATTCCAATGTATTGGCATGACGGTCTGGCCCTTACGATTGTCCATCTCCGCAAGCCGAAACAAGACGCGACAGAATGTTTGCCACGGGAGAATCTTGCTGCCGCATAGCAGAACACAATCTTCCGAGAAAGCCACTTCTTGGATGGTCCAGACCCGACTCCACCAAGATCGTGTGAGAACGTCTTTGAAGTGGAGGTCCAACAGCGCTGCCATGGAAACATCTGCTTCTGGCGTTTGGCCTCTTCTAATCCCTTCTATGTGAAGAATGAGCATTGAATCGTATGATAACGGCGTAGAACTTACTTTCAACTTTGCCTATGATAGAGTCGAAGTTTCTCTTCGTCAACCACAAGCGAACGTCCGAAGGGAGAAGCCCAGAGTCAAGACGGCTTGCAAAGTCTTCGATGCTCTTGAATGCCTCCTGAGATTCCTTTGTTTGCTCACCAAGCCATACAATAACCTGTGAGGCCTTGCCATAGATCTCGCCCATGACTCGGACTTGATGACTACGTTCAGATGTCGAGGACTGATCAATACAAATTGCGTCGATCCAAACCAATCTTTTGTGAGCACTTCGCCGGAGTCTCCTAAGGGCGGCAAAGCAGTTCTCCGTGACGAGCATTTTCTGCCCGTTGCAGAGGATCTCGCGAGTTTTGTCTTGGCCATCCCAGGAGTAAGATAGAGCTTGATAGGGAGGAGGGTTTTTCAACGACGACACGAGGATGTCGCACATTAGAACATCGTATTTGCTCCTCGCGGGTTGCACCTCAATCAACCGAATGGCGTTGGTAGTTGTCAGAGGTAATCCCGCGTATATCGAGGTTGATCTCGATTTGAGCTTGGTAAGAGGGCGGTTCTTTTCATTGGGTTTGGACATGACTGATGATGATGAAAAAGATGGAAGGAGAGTTTCTTGAAGGGCGGCAGGATCAACGCATCAAAAAACAGTCCACCGACTCTACTTTAGTAGTATAAGGCTTTGAGGCTGGGATTGAGCATTTTCTTTAATTGGAGCAGGCTGCAAGGCGAAGCAATGCTGCCTTCCTGCATCCAACCTACCTGGTATGCCGCTTTCACTCCAGCCGCATCTCCTACCGTGCCCACATGGGGCGACAACAAGATGTTCATCTGTTGTCGGCCTCCTACTCTTTGAGTCAGACAACAAAAAATCTCGGAGAGCGGCAGAGCGAATCTTCGGGGTTTCCACAGACCGAGAGCAAGAGGAGGAAAGTGGCTTGTTCGGTTGATCATTTTGAGCTGGACGCCGTGGAGAACCCCCAAGCCGTGGCCAAGGTAAATGTAGACCGATTTACCACACCGGAAGCAAGGCTGGAGGCTAGTTCATGAGCTCGCGAAGTGGTTATTCGATGTCCATTCCTTCGCCCATCGAAGACGTTTAGCCTTCTCAGTCGATGTGGGGGGGATGTGTCTAGGGAGTGGAACGAGGGTTGTCAGCTTGGGAGGCGGAGTTTTGGGGGCTTATAGGGCTGATGTAAGACTCGGTCACGTGAAAGCACCTCGGTGACCCTCATTTCGTGGGAATGACATTCCCAGGTTTCGAACCAGAGCCTGCAAGTTCGCCAGCGTAGAGTTTGCGGGAGCAAATGCGTGTCTCCCAATTCACGCACCGCCGCCTTTCGAGCATCAATTGTACATTCGCTATTAGGATCTGGCTCAGAAAGGAGCTTCTACAGACTATCACCGACTAGGTATGTACGGCGGTGCTCCCCAGACCTCTAACACCATGCCAAAGCTGCTTTAATCATCATACACTCCTCCAGCGCCATGCAGTAGGTAATATCAAAGACTCAGCCACGCCCAGCCTCCAACATCCAATCCATCCCATGCTACGCCATTACTCCAGCCCAAATCTCCAATTCATTCAGTCATCGGGTTATTCAAAGGTACTTGTAAGCATACCTCTGTTCCTTGCCCGTCTCTCCAAACTCGGACTTGCCCCATTCGCGCATCAAGACTTTGCCCATGTTCTTCTTCTCTAGTTTCAGGACGGCATTCTTCGCAGCCCACGCCTTTTCGCGCTCCTTGACCATATCGGCAAGCCTTTTATCCATGGCCTTGTTGACCTCCTCGTTTTCCTGCTTGACGAGGCCCAGCTCGTGGTTCCGCTTGTCGAGTGAGTTTTGGGTGGTATTGAGCGCAGTCGTGAGGTGTGTGTTTTGTTTCCTCAGGGCGGAAACCTCATCTGAGAGTTTCGATGTGTTCTCAAGTTCCTTTTCCATTTTCTTGACCTTCTCCCGTTCCTTGTCGAGAAGAGAGCCGACTTTGCGGACCGCTTCTTCTGCCTGGCTCCTGATCTCGTTCACGGTGGTCCTGTGCTTGACGCCCCATTCTTCCACATCCTTTTCAAGCGACCTGGCCCTGTTCTTCTCTTTCTTAACCTCAACCCTCGCGCGCTCAGCTTCCTTCCGTGCCGCATGCATAACCTCGCGCATGTTCTCCATGTCGTATCCCAGCTGCCTTGCAGTTCGGTCTGCCTCATTGAGATCCCTAACTCGTGCTTCAAGACGCTGCACCGTTTTGCGGGCATATCCGAGCTCATCCGACAACTCATCCGTCCTGAAACGAGCGGTCTCGGCGGCAATTTCTGCCTCGTGTGTAGCCTTACGGAGAAGCGAGTTAGACTCTGCAAGGTCCTTTTGAGAAGTGGCGAGAGCAGATCGTAAATCTGCTAGTTCGGCGACGAGCGTTGCTGCTGCGGCCGTGGCCTTTTCGGAGGATGCGGCATACTCGGCTTGAAGGCTTTGAACGCGCTGTTCCAGAGAATCGTTGTCGGCGAGAGACTTCGTGAGCGCCGACTTGGTGTCCGCGAGCTGCGCTTCAAGATCCACAACCTTCTGACGCAGGCCATTCGCCTCTTGCTCGGCGCCAGAAGCGCGATTTGCGCTTTCCTCGAGCTGTCGCTGCAGATGAACGACCAGTTCGGTTTTGGCAGCCCAGTCTTCCGACCTGAAGCTCGTGGGGTTTGCTTCTGAGCCAATTGCAGTGCTTCCCGACATGTGCTCAACACGACGCTCAAGTTCAGCAATCCTGGCTTCCGCAGCCGATAGGCTTTCCTCAGCATCGAGCTTCTGCTTCTCCAACTGAGAACGATGTTGCTCTCGCTCATCTGCTTGATGTCTTAGCTTGCTCCGGCTTGAATAGAAGAGTTGCTCACGTTGCTCCTCGATGATTTCTTCCAGCTCCTGCACACGGCTCTCCGCGCTCTCTGAGTATCCGCGCATCTTCTCTGCATGCTGACGATTGAGTTCTTCGACGTGTGCGCTCCAATCTGCCTCTTTCTTCAGGTTGTCTGCTTCAAAGTCACGCACAGCCTGTTGCAACTCTTCGACTTCTCGAGCGTGCTCATCGTCGTGAACGTCGAGGTTCTCCTCGTACTCATTGAACGCAAGCGATAGGTCTTTCTCAGCGTTGTTCCTGACTTCGTCGAGCTCGGCCCTCGTCGATGCAAGTGCGGACTCCAATTGAGCGATTCTTGCGGAAGCGTCAAGTCCAGCGGTCGCTGCTTCGTTTGGTTGGGCGTTCATGGCTTCTTTGCGACCGCGTGGCGATGAACGAATGACAGTGGAGGCGGAGGATCCAATGGACGATTTCAATGGAGTTTCGGAATAGTCTTCGACGGTAGGTTGATGGGAGAGAGTGTTGCTGCTTTGGCGGGTGTCGGGGAAGTCGTTGATGTCAAGGGTGCGGTCGCCAGGGGCAATTGTGCCTTCCACGTCGGGGAGGTCGTCTAGGAAGGACTCGATGTTAGAGTGATGTTCGATGGTGCCGTTCTCGGATTGGTCCAGGTCGGCAACCGCGTCGTCCAGGTATTCATCGGTATCACGACTGGTGCGCTGGCTGTCTTCACCCTCTGGCCCTTGTCCATGGACGTTGCCAATTTCTCCAGTGTTTTCGTCTAGAGCAGAACGCTTGCTGTGAATTGACTCGCCATCTCCCGAGATCCATTCTTCCAGGTCCCGCACGACCTCTTTGCCCATACCGCTGCTGCCCTCGCTGATCTCATCAACTTGTTCCTCCAATTGGCCGGGCCTGACGATGTTGGGCGCACTGGCAGCCAGATTTGTATTCATCCAGAAGGACATGTTCTGCGTGAAGTCGCTTGGGCCGTCAATGTCTTCGCTGTCGATGCGGTCCGGCGAAGGAGCTCGAGGAGTTGTGAGGTTCGAATCGGACATGGTTCGGTTGGTCTGCCGTGGCTTGTGACCGTGAGGATGATGTGTTTGGAAGGCAGAGAGATCAAGGGAGTATTTTGTGCTGTTAGAAGCGGCGGTGGAGCTTCTGCTGCGCTGCATCGCGTTAGCCGTGGGCAATGTGTGGTTCTGCGCGGCGCTGCGCACGGATATGGACGACATTGATACGGTGGCAGTTGGGAAGAGCGATTTCGAGCTCGTTGGATTGTGTGGATTGATCGGCTCGGTTGCTAGGTTAATTCATGATTGCTGGTAGCAATAGGCGCGTGACGGTGTTGACGATGTTTTCGGGACGCGATGTTTTGAAGTTGCCCGATCAAGCCGTTGACGTTGTGCGGTTCGGGCCGCACCTGCAGCAGCACGTGATTGGACCAGAGACTTGGCGTTCAAAGCGGCATCATTTTCAATGCGAAACTCCCAATCCACCCGCATCCAATGTTTTGATCATCACTTTCAATCTAGGTAAATAGCCCATCCAAATCAGCCAGTTGAACTACTACACCAATCAGACTATCTTCCCCCAGTATCATCTATCTCTAGCCTTGTGTACCTACTCTAGTTACTGTTAGAGGACAACATTTTAGAAATTCGGTAGTCAACTCGACATTTCTTCCAGAATATGTTCAGCGTTCTCTGAACGCTTGCCGTTTCTCTTAGAAACCCTGCTTAATTGAACAAGCTCTGGTCGTCCAAGCTCCTTACAAGGTTGGATGTCTCAAAATTGCTGCGTGATTGAGAGAGGGAAAGAAAATGCATGCTCGAGATATCTCTAGTTTGGACGGACTTCGGCTGTTGGGGTAGTCGAGGCAGAGATAGACATCTGGCGAAATGTTTTACAGAGATATCCAACAGCCTAGTAACATGGAGTGCCAGGAAGCATTGAGGGTGGAAAATTGCAGAGGCCTGAATTATCAAACCTGGTTCACAGGAGCGACAGCGAAAGAAGATGAGCTAGTTAACCACAGGGAAGCCCTTAGTGAGGGAGAAGAGACTTGTCGATTGATGGAGGCTATCTACGAGGTATTTATGCACAGCGATGCTCTCGGGCCGACAGTAAGGCCGATTCCTGGTTTCACATGAATAGTCCAAGAACGCAAAAGGCGAAGAGAAAGAATAGCTGGACAGCCCAAGCCCTCGCAAAAAGAGAAATCCAACTTGCCGATCATAGATGTCAGATACTAGGTGTGGTAATGAAATCAGTTATCCAAGCAGTTCAACAACGCTCTTAGACGTCAGAAGTCAGAGAGAGAATGAACTCTGTCCTACTGATGGTAAAATGGAAGGGCAGCATCTTGATTTGTTACTTGTTTGTATATTTGCACCCTCGATATACTGAAGGAGGAAATGTTCGCGTAGGAGCATTGCAGAACTTTAACCGTTGTAGCACAGTGACCAAAGAGCTTTTGGATTGTGTCCCGAGTAATAGCGGCCACAATCAACGGCAAACAACGAATGTCAAAGCGATGTCTGGAGATCTGGCACAGCAGGGCATACAGGAACATTCATAACGGTTCCTCGATCAGAGCGCGCACAACGGGAGAAATGAACTCGAGTATTTAAACCACACTTACCCTCCCCACTGGCCGCCTCCCAAACATCCCATACCACCGACAATTTCGACTATTCGGAAACCAAGCCATTCATCACAACTCTCTCAACACACTCTGCCACTTCTGAAAATTTTCAAAATGTACGGCCGACCCCTCTCCCTCTTCATGTCTCCTGATAGCGGGTACCCCTCCGGACACTTTGCTCCCTCAGCGCGAGACCAACAAGCTTCCCCCTCCGCCGACTCTCCCTCCATGCTGCGCGCACCACCACCAGCCGCGGTTCGTTTGCATTCTGCGCGGACTTCCTCCCCGCCACTATCCTACTCGCTCTTCCCCCCCTCTCCCCGCCAGCCCGCTGTGGACAATCTGCTCGTCTCCCCGCCTCGGTCCAGGCCCTCCTGGAACAAGACGGAGACAGCCGTCAACAACACCTCCCGTCCTTGTTCTCCCTCCCTTTCTTCTTCCTCGACTCTCGTCGAGGATAACCGCGTGCGTGGCCCTCTCGCCACCCAGGAGGCCCGACGGGCCGCGTTTAGGGACGAGTACCTCGGAAGGCGAGAAGCAGCCGTGACCGCGCAAGAGGTGGCTTTTGAGGTAGATTTGGAGGGAGCGTTAGGGGAGGAGGAGGTCGAGGAGGTACGGGGGCCGAATTGGTGGAGGAAACTGAAATGGTGGCAGAGGGCGATTCTGAAGTCGCTTCCGGGAGTGTTGGTTATCCTCCTCATCGTCCTGATTTTGGTGCTAGAATATAACGATGGGACATGAAGAGGAGTATGATTGGAGCAAAGACCCGATTGGGCAGTCTTATAGATAGTGTATTGGGCGCGGAGATGGAAGTGCGTAGAGAAGGGGAAGTTTCTTGGTTGGGTGATGGACGGAGTGAAAGCGTGAGATAAGGTAGCCTTGGACAGGTGATATGAATACCCAGGGGATGTGTAGACATGGACAGAAGATGATTCCTCCGAAGTATTCAAGCTTTAGCCACCTCGATACGATTGTTGGACAATGTTAAAACAGTAAGAAGAAAAAGGGAGATATGAAAGGATCTATTACGACTATAGATAGAGCATACTACTGCCGTATCTTACCCTTCAAATCATCTCTAATTCAAGACCGTCGCGAAGCACTGAACTCTGTAAACCCTCTTTGCAGTGTGAACTTCCTTTGATCAGCTGTAGTGTATATCAAGTGGGGTGTCGTTAGTTTGTTGATGCCTGTGAGGTCCCCAATCAAATCCCTCCAAATCAATCTCGGCAAATCTTGCCTCCGTTCCGGCAGGGTTAAAACCACCCCACCAGAGCCACGCGGGGTAGGTGAAGATTGCCGACATATCAGAACAAGCTTCCTCGGACTTGTCTATATAAATTGAGCTCTGGAGCTTGATTCGATTATATAAGACCTTTCGATTTGCGGGGACGTGTATTTGTCTTGCTGCTTCTCCTCTGCTCGCAGTTCTAGCATTTCAATTGACCTGGTTGAATTTTGGTTGCTTGTCCTGCTAGAGTCTGAATCGCGTTTAGCGCTGCTGCTTGCTGCGCCTCGGTACTTTCCTTCCAAGATTTAGTTGTAGTTGACGACCCGCGGCATTGATTCTTTCGCACCAATCGATATATTGATAGCGAAATCCTTCTTACTATTTTCCATTTTTCAATTGGATCTCGCACAAGACAGAATCAGGCAAAATGACAGCAGAAACTCCCGCTTTCAAAGCTCCCAGGAAGCTCTGGGAGCATCCAGATCCGCAGAATACGCGCATGGCGCGGTTTATGCGGAAGGCTAATCAGGACTACGGATTGAACATGAAGGTGAGATTCTGATTTTTCATTGAGTCGATCTCTGCGGTTCTGGCCATTGGTCGACCAAGAAATAGCTCGGATTTCGGTCATAAATGAGGAAACAGTTATTTTGGCAGAATCGACATGTCCAGTAATTTCTCCTGAATTGAGAAGTCCTACGTTTCGAAGATTCTAATCCTTCCATGTGAATCAGACCTTCCAAGACCTCTACGACTGGTCCGTTGGCCCCACTCGTACAGACTTCTGGCGCCTCCTCTGGGAAAGCGAAGCAAATCTAATCTACAGCGGCACATATACCACCGTCGTCGACACTTCAGCGCGTATGGATAGCATCCCGAAATGGTTCGAAGGCGTCCACTTGAATTTCGCTGAGAACGTTCTCTTCTTCCGGGCGCCTGGCTCCGACGCCGGCGCCATTACCACCGCGGGAGGGAAGGAAGATGACAAAGTTGCGACGACAGAGGTGCGAGAGGGCGCTACTGAAATTAGGCATTATACCTGGAAAGAGCTGAGGAGTGCGGTGGGGAGGTTGAGTAATGCAATGCGGGCGCACGGTGTGAAAAAGGGAGATCGGGTCGCTGTGGTGGCATCAAATTCTTTCCCGACACTGTGCGTTTTCCTTGCGGTTACGACTCTTGGGGGGAGCTTCAGCAGTAGTAGCACGGATATGGGGACGAAAGGGGTCCTGGACCGACTGCTGCAGATCACACCTAGGTGGGTCTTTATGGACGATTATGCTGTGTATAACGGCAAGACTGTGGATCTGCGGCCGAAGATGAAGGAAATAGTCGAGGGAATGAGGGGAGTCGCGGAGTGTAAAGGGTTTGTGTCGATGCCGAGGTTTGAAGAGGCAGTGGATGTGAGTGGAGTTCCCTCCACGATGACGACAGATCGGTTCTTGGAGGCTGCTGGCGGCAAAGAAGCACTGGTATTCGAAAGGATCGCATATGCGGATCCTTTTATGATTGCGTACTCGAGCGGAACCACAGGAACACCGAAGTGTATAGTGCATAGTGTGGGAGGCGTCTTGACAAGTGTCATGAAAGAGGGGAGATTGCACAGAGACATCCAGACTACGGATGTTAGTCTGCAGTATACCACGGTGAGTAAATACTGGGAATTGGTCAGTGTGGTAGTAACTAATCAGGACAGACTGGCTGGATCATGTATATGACTGCGGTCATGGCACTGCTGTACGGCTCCAGGCCGCTACTGTACGACGGATCACCCTTTCAACCAGACTTGAAGATGTTCATCAAGCTGATGGCGGATCAGAAGTAAGCAAACATGACCTGGATCCAGATCGGCGCTGACTTTTTCCAGGGTCACGAAGTTGGGTATCTCGCCTCGATATATGGCCGAACTCCAAAAAGCCAAGATCTCCCCACGAGAGGTGGCAGATCTGAGCTCCCTGCAATCAGTCACAAGTACTGGAATGGTTCTCCCCGATCAGCTTTTTGAATGGTTTTACGACGTTGCATTCCCTCCCAAAGTTCAGCTTGCAAACATATCGGGCGGCACTGACCTGGCCGGCTGTTTCGGGATGGAGAATCCAATGACTCCAATGTACGTCGGGGGCTGCCAAGGACCAAGTTTGGGAACTCCAATTGCAGTCTACGACCAGCAGATGGAGGGCGGTGTTGGCGTGAAAGGCAAGGAGCTACCGGAAGGGGCCCCTGGAGAGATTGTCGCCACGAAGTCTTTTCCTAACATGCCAGTCTTCTTCTGGGGAGACAAAGGCGGCAAAAAATATTTCGATGCATACTTTGCCAGATTTGACAACGTCTGGACCCACGGCGACTTCATCATGGTCCATCCGCTCACCAAGCAGATTCTCTTCCTCGGTCGTGCGGACGGTGTGCTGAATCCATCCGGTGTCCGGTTTGGGTCCGCTGAAGTCTACGGCGTTATTGAGGAGTTCTTCCCTCAGATTGCGGACTCAATTTGCGTTGGACAGAGAAGACCGACAGATAATGATGAGACGGTAATGTTGTTCTTGATGATGAAGCCGGGGCAAAAATTCACTCAAGGGCTGGTGAAAGAAGTGCAGGATAAGATTGGAAAGCAACTCAGTAAGCGGCACGTCCCGAAATGGGTGTTTGAGACACCCGACATACCGGTAAGTTTGATGGGGTTTGAAGAGTGTCCCTGAACAGTGCTAACGAAGAGCAGACGACTGTGAATCTGAAGAAGGTGGAATTGCCCGTCAAGCAAATTGTGTCAGGCCAAATCATCAAGCCTTCAGGGACTCTTGCAAACCCAGACAGTTTGAATTATTATTATCAGTTTGCAAAGGTGGAGGAGCTGGTCAAGGCCAAGAGCAAGCTATGAGATATGGAAATGATGAGTAGGGAGTCTCCGTTAGTCCAATTGCATCAAGATGGACATAATGTAGGGGGCGATTTTTGCTCGTCCAAGGTCACATCCAAGGGCGTAGACGTCCAGCGGGCGGCCATTTCTGCCTGTTCAAGCGCGAGTGGACAAGAGTGACGGCTGTCCGGCAGGGAATCTGATGCGTCCAATTGCGCGTCGAGAGATGGAAAAGGAGGTCGGACGCTCCTCAGGCTCTGCGCGCCAACATTTGGCTGGAGCAGGATACCGCCGTCGCGTGATATCTGGACGTCCAAGCACATTCTTGCAATTTAGCGGGCCTGACATAACAATGGGAGCTGATGGCTGTATATACTCAAGGGGAATGCATGTGAAATCCCCCAGAGTTTCAAGATGCAGCCCTGTTTCAGGGCATCACGTGCTGGGGCTTCATTTGCGGGTGCCGGAAGCTTCTAATAAGGTAGATTTACGCGGGAGTTGAAACGAAACAAGTGCTTTTTACGTGTGTACGCAACCCATGCATATGCCCACGTTAGCCGTGACAGCTGTAGATATGCTACTGTCCGCTTATCAGCGGGTATAAGTTACGACGTGGACGTGGACGACGACGTAAAGAAGACGCCGAGCATGCTGAGCAGCAGAGGAGGACTAGAAAAGCGCATGATGAGAGAGAAATGCTCCGTGATGACTGCTGAGGGTGCAGGGCAGAGCGAACAAGCCTTTCTGTGGTGACGACGGCTTTGATGCTAGGGAAAAACAAGCCTTTTAGCGCAATCTCTGGCATAACCACCGGCTCTTCAACTGCTCCCGGACAAAACACTTCCTCCAAGCCACATGCTCAACACCGACACCCTATTTCTGCATTTCTCCCGATGACCTCCCTCACCACATCCTACTCTGCGCACCCTTCGCGCGTACGATTGAGGCTTGCGAGCCTCTTCGTCGACCTCACCTAACAATCACCCTTTCCAACCTTCGACCGCTGTGGCGCTGCACCCTAACGACTGGGCATCTTTAACGCTTCCATTCCTGTCAGAGCGCGCATAACGACTTTCGGCCATGACACTTATATAGCCAGCCTCATCCATTGTTGTTGTTGTTGTTGTTGTCGCCAGCGACCGACCTCACCAACTACTCATCCTACACACCCTACACGCCGCCACCGCACCTCTAGCTTCACCTAACTCGACCTCCGACCTCCGGCCTCTCACCTCCGACCTCCTACCATCCTTACATCGCTATACCCGAAAACTCCCGCATACACCACAATCATGCTGAGCGGCGTCGTGGAATGGGAGGCGAGGGTCTCCGAACCCACTCGCAACTGGTTGCGGAAGAAGTTTCCCAAGCCAACATGGGTTTCTAAAATCTCGTCGTGGATTCCAGCCGGAGTGAAGTTGAAGGTGCCCAAACTGGTCAAGCACTTCAACTTCCTCGCCATACACTGTGAGGACCCCTTCTACTGGCGGCAATTGAATTTGCATACGGATTGCTGACACCAACTGTCTTCAGACACTTTTATGCTCACCATGACCATGGTTGGCTCCGTCATTCTCTACGGGGAGAGAAACATGGAGTATATTGATTGCCTATTCTTCGCATCCGGAGCTGCGACCCAAAGTGGACTAAACACGTACGTCTTGTCGGGTAGCATGCCTCGAATGTATCTGACATGAATCTAGGGTTGACATCAACCTCCTCAAGCTCTACCAGCAGGTATGTCAATTCCGCCGCGAGGCTTGCAAGGCGCTGACACCAGGATAGATCACCCTTATGATCATGGCGGGTCTCTGCAATCCTATCTTCATCAACACTGTCGTTGTCTTCGTCCGTTTATATTGGTTCGAGAAGCGCTTCCAGGGCGTCGTCAAGGAAGCCAAAATGCTCCGTCGCACTCGAACGCGGTCTCGGACCAAGAGTGAAATGAAGCAAGAGCAAGACCTTGACAAAGAAGAGCGTGGAGTAGGGGGACGCATGATCACTGTCCAGCGAGACGAGGAAGGTAAAGCTGTTGGACACAAGATGGATGACGAGCGGAGTCGCTCTTTTGGACAGGTTCAGAACTCTGGATCATCGAGTGATTCCAGCAATGAAAAGATCACCAGAGAAAGTGATTCACCTGAACTGAAAGGCTCCCTAAAGGGCGGCCACATTGATTTCGCAAGAGAGCAATTGCGCACACCCACCTCCCCTCGAAACATTTCCTTTCAAGATGAAGTTGACAGACCAAAACGGAAAATCTCAATGGAACTTATTCCAGAGCATCGCGGATCGGACCATCATATCGCCTTCGTCGAGAACCAGCGAAATCCAAAGAAGACTGGCAAGCTGCGCATTCCAGGCCCTCGCGACTTCGATCGTGGCGACACTATCCAGCATTTGGAAGACGAGGATGATGGTGGCGATCTTACAAGGCGAAACACAACAAACTCCTCCGTCGACCAAGACGACCACACTCCTATGGAGCGCTTCCTCCCTGCCCAAAATGCGGCTGAAGGGGAGTTGAACGGCGATGATCACCCTGAGAAACACATCACCATCGATCTCCCGGCTAGCCATAGGAACCGCGACAGGGAAGGCGATGCTCATTCAACTGGGCGCAGCCAACAAACACTGGGTTTGCGCCGGCGTGGGCGATCGACGACTTTGCAGAGCTTCATGAGCGCTAAAAGCCAAGATCGCGATCGAGACCCAATGCCATACCTTAGCTATGCTCCTACCCTCGGCCGTAACTCGACTTTCGTGGATTTGTCAGAGGAGCAGCGCGAAGAGTTGGGTGGTATTGAATATCGCTCCCTGAAGACTCTTGCGTGGACGCTGATTTTCTACTACGTCGGCCTCCACATCCTCGGCATTGTCATTTTTCTTCCTTGGATCATCACAGATGATAGATATGGCAGCTATGTCAACAGCATGGGGTTGAGTCGCGGGTGGTGGGGCGTGTTTACTCCATGGTCCATGTTCACTGATCTTGGGTTTACACTCACCCCTGACTCCATGATCACGTTTCAAGAAGCAGTTCTTCCTTTGGTTCTCGGCATTTTCCTCATTATCGCAGGCAATACAGGCTTTCCTTGTCTGTTGCGCTTCGTGATCTGGTGTGCCTCGTTGGTTGTGCCCTGGGGGACCGGCCTTTGGGAGGAGCTGAAGTTCCTGCTGGACCACCCTCGTCGCTGTTTCACACTGCTCTTCCCTCGATCAGCGACCTGGTGGCTTTTCGGAATCCTTGTGGCGCTCAACGGGATCGACCTGATCTTTTTCATTATTCTTGATGTAAGTCATCACCTCATTTACACAGTTGCAAGCTCTATCTGACAACAACCAGCTCAACGATCCTGCCGTCACCCACCTATCCGGCGGTTTTCAGTTCCTGGATGGCCTGTTTCAAGCTGCCAGCACCCGAACTGCCGGCTTCTCCGTCGTCAATCTCGCCGATCTTCACCCTGCGATCCAGGTTTCCTACTTGGTTATGATGTACATATCCATCTTCCCTATCGCCATCTCAGTTCGCCGCACGAATGTGTACGAAGAAAAGTCCCTAGGTATCTACGCTGGTGAAGCCGAAGACGAATCGAATCCCAATCCTTCGTACGTCGGCACCCATGCCCGTCGCCAGCTGTCCTTCGATCTGTGGTACATCTTTCTGGGGCTCTTCCTTATTTGCATAATCGAAGGAGACCGGCTGGAAAATACCAACGAGTTTGCATTCACAACATTCAGCGTCCTCTTCGAAATTGTCTCCGCCTACGGCACCGTCGGCCTGAGTCTCGGGTACCCTGGCGTCAACACGTCGTTTTCTGGCCAGTTTAGGACGCTTTCAAAGCTCATAATCATCGCCATGCAACTGCGTGGCCGCCACCGTGGCCTCCCTTATGCGCTCGATCGCGCCATCTTGCTCCCCAGCGAGAGCTTACAGCGCAAGGAGGCCGCAGAGGCTGCTAGGCGCGCGGCAATGCAGCGGGAGAGACGCAATAGCGTGTCCAGTGCAGTAACTGGTGACGGTGTGGGTGAGAATGGCGTCTCGAGAGAGACGAGTGGAATACATGAAACCCAAGGTCATGGACACACAAGAGGCGAGAGTACGGTGACGAGGAGGAACTTCCCTGGGATCAGCCGGATCATGAGCGGCGCGTTCACCGCTGGTCCGAGCAAGAAGAAGAGAAGGTACTCTCTTTAGAGTGCTGCTACCTCAGAATCCTCGCTTCAAAGGCTCATTGTTTCCTTTGCTTCTGATACATTTTTTCTTTTCAGTGGGGCGGAGAGTATGTGATGTTTTTCAGATGATGGGTACGGTCATAAGCGCGGCGCTGGTGGTTTGTCGATTCATTAACTAGACGCGCGGGAGGGAATCTTGAGCAGTGCCAGCATACCATGGGAAGCGCGAGTGTCTTGCTTGCTTGAATAGGGGAATGCAGGACCCGAGTCAGGAGTACATATGAAGTCAAATCGAATTGATTCCAAGTAGCCCCCGGTCTTCGATGGTTTGTGTGTCTGACGTCCTTAATACTTGAAAAGCCCGTTTGCTGTCAACCTTGCGATCCCTCATGTCTTCATCTTCGATCCTGTAAGTGGAGGGATTTGAAAGAGGCAATCGGGACACGTGGGAAGTTCCGGCTTTCAGTTTGCTCCTGAGCGACTGGCTAGGTATACAACATCATTTTCTGCGTGTCCTCCTCTAATGCCATCTTATTCACATCTCAAGATCGATCTGCGCGACTGGCCTTATTCTCCTCCCTGCGGTGTTTCTCTCGCGTCCGCGATGCGCTTCCTTCCTCTATCACATTTCTCCTTCATTGCCGTTTGATGGAGAACACGTCCTTTTTGACTCGTTTGATGAGGACTTGTATCGATCTATTGTGATGGCGTTAGGTGTAAGCAACACCTTTTTTCTTCCCAGAAGATTCATCACCAGTGTTTTGGCGTGGCGCGGTCTAGGGTAACCATAGGAATTCTGGGGGCAACGAGTGGGGAGCGATTCACTTTTTCCACGATCGACAGTGTACCATTCATTGTGAATAGGAGATTTCTCTTGCAGCAAGAAAGGAAGCAGAGGAAGGACGTATATATATCACCGGGGAGAAGGGCAAGATTGTCGTAAGAGCCGAAGAGTAGAAGCTCCGTTGTGTAGATTCACTAATTGCCATCTGAGTCCCTTGAAGGGCTAAAACCTCTGCTCTCGCTTCACTCCTACTGAACTACCTAAGATGGTAGGTTCGAACGAGCATCGTAACTCCAGCTCGGTTCTCCCAAAACCACTGAAGCGTTGCACAATGTCTCGCTCCATGGCCACGGAGTGGTGGAGAACACAGGGCTGCTTCACCACTCATGACTCGACTGCTCAGCTTATTCTTTCAACCACAGTGGATGCAAGAAATCAAGATTTCAAATTTTCTCGCGGAAGTAAAGGGCCAGCTTTCAAGATACAAAAGGGGGAGAAACTCTCGAGTCACTCCCGGAGGTCTCCAGGAAGTATAGCTTTAGGCGGATGGTGGAGAGCTGTTCTGGTAAATGGGGGTCCTTGTGCGTGGGGAGGAACGAGATTGTCGGTGAGGAGGAGCGAACAGAGAGCCCTAAACGCCTGGAGGAGCTCAATCTGAAGGCGAAGACAGCAATTACAAGTATGAAAGGCAACTCTTAAGCTCATTCAGCACATGTGCAATGTCAACGTATTCAATTTTATTCGGTTGCTTATGCCTATTGCCTTAGGCCTCACGCCGTCATGTAGATGACATGGACGCTTTTTTGAAGAAGGCGTTAGCCACAGAAACCCATATTACCCATAGAAAAAAAGAGATCAATCTCCACAACACGTTTTCCAGAAGAGGTCGCCTCACCAAAGCAAAGATTCCTCCACCAAAAGATCGCTGAAGCCAAGCCCGAGTACTCTGTCCTCACTCTGAATCCTCAGACTTGATGTCCGAGTCCTCATTCTGGACATCAAATAGCTCATCTTTCAGATAGTAATCACGACCAAAGTCCTCGTTCTTGATGCTGTTCAGCGCCCCCGGAGGCGGGTGCAGACTCAGATTCCGCGACTTCTGCTTCCTGTCCCTCATCTGGTAGTACATTTGGTCAGCCTTGCCACGGCCCTTGAGCGGGCGGTAGGGAAGTGGCGGTAACTTACTAACGCGGCTGCCGGTGACCTTGGTCCTGGCGCCTTTCCCCTTCGCTTTGCCCTTCGCCTTCGCTTTACTCTTGCTCTTGGCCTTCGCACGTGCCTTGGCGTTGTGCTTGCGGGCGGAGGAAGCCTTGGCGGGTTCGTCGGCCGTGATGTCGCCGTCGAAGTCGACCATGAGCTTATCGTGGATGCCGTCGTAGACGTAGTCGTACAAGCCGCCACCGCCGATGAGGTCCCAGCGCAAGTTGCCGTAGTAGAGGCGGTAGATACATTGCTCGAGGTTCTCCGCATCAACCTCGGTGAAGGTGTTGTTGTCCACGGTAGAGACGGCCTGCTTGGCCAGCTTCTCGGCCGTAACAATCGTCTCATCGGAGACGGGGGCTCCGCCTACGGAGAGCGCCCCGAGTGGCATGTGGAGAAAGGAATCGCGCAGGTGGGTGTGCCACATGGCGTGGATGCAGACAGCTTGGGGGTTGTTGATGCGCTTCTGGAAAGCCTTGCGGAGGTTGTGTTCGAGGGACTCAAGGGAGAGGGGTCTGGCCTCGGTGTGCGCGATTCGCATGTGGCGTGAGTGTGAGGATGATGTGGACATTACCTCGACCTCGAAGCTGACATCGCCATGTTTGGCAAGGAGTGGGTATCGAGCAGCTCTATCTTCAGTCTCGGCGGTGCCGGTCATCTGTGCATCCAGCACGGGTGTAGCTGCGGGAGTATCGGTCTGGACGGCGCCAGTCACACCATTGCCATTGTTGCCGGAGCTGTCGAACAACCCCGGCGCAGCTTCAGCATTGCTTAGAACAGCGCCTGCCTCAGCATTGCCGCGGTTGTCGAATCCCGCCTCCACATCGGGTGGACTCATGGGCAGCAGTGCAGGATCTACAACTGAGTTCACCGTTGCCGTGAACACATTGGGGTTGTTGAAGATGCTGGAGCTAGCAATGGCAGCGGGCTGATGGTGCGCGATGATAGAAGCCATTTCGATGTTGAAGGCGCTGGACTCGGCGGCAGAATCTGGTTGGTGAGAAGCCATATTCGTAGCCATGTTGTTTTCGGGGATGTTGTAGGTCAGGTGATCAGCCATGTTGACGTTGGACGATGTGGATCTGTGCGGCTCAGAGCAGCAAAGTAAACATCGGGTAGGTGAGGATGAGAGATGAATTGAATTGCGATGCAGCGCACAGTTGTGATGTTGATCGAAGGTGTTGCACGAAACGAGAACATTTGTTTACGTGGATGTGGTGAGGTGAGCAATGGAGAGTGGAGAAAATGGGGACGCGACGTGCAGCCAGATCGGATTTGGGACATGTGAGGTGGTTTTCGAAGGCACGACACGTGATCCTGCTCCCCATTGTGTGATAAGCGTACTGATTTTCGAGGTGAGACCAACAAGGGAAAGCTCCACCATCTGGGGAAACGTGTATGTCCTAGAGGTCTCCAGGAGTTATTGGATAGTGTCTTCTCTACCCAAATTCTAATGTATGGCTAAGTGCACGCGGGAGGAGTCGAGATCCTATTCGTTCTCTACTCACGCCAGCTAGTAGCCTCGTCTTCTGTAACAACCTTCCTGCTGTTAGTACAAGGTGAGAGCAACGAGGGAAAGCTCCACCATCCGGGAAAACAAGGATACCCTGGAAGCCCTGGAGAGTAATTCGAGAGCCTCTCACTTGTTCGTCCGTTATCTGTTGTCCGATGAATCCTATCACCTACTGTGGTAGAAAAGAATGAAAGAAAAGCACAGTTGGCCAGTGGTGCGGGTTATGATTGCAATTTGCATCTACAAAAATGACGCGGTGGGGTTTCCAGATCCAATCATCACATTTCGTTAATTGTCTGGACAGGCCCACAGCCATCATTGCAGAAAGTACGTCTTGCAGAATTAGTAAATTGTATCATACTTTAGGATAACAAGACTTACTGAAAGTTGACCACGGAACCATGCACGCAATAATAATTGTCTTTCCAATTGATAGGTTCACAACGAGGAGACTCATTACATTCAGAATGTCTTGCTGGCGTCAATTTATGCCCTGAGCTTATGGTTGGATGGCTTACTGGAATGTAACGGTAGAGCGGTGAAGACAACGGTATTGCGGAGGGATTGTCATATGCTGTGGAGGTGCTTGTTGCGCGGGCCATCCTGGTTGAAAGGGCGGCGGCGAATGTGGTTGTGAATAACCGTACGGAGACTGCGGGTAAAGTTGCGGGCCAAGATGAGCATGAGTTGAATGGGGGTATGGTGAATGAGCACTGTTGTGTAATGGTGGTGCTGGTGATCCGAACATATGACTTTGGTTTTGCGCATAATTTGGGTGGCTTTGAGGGTCCGGCGACGAGTGCGTGCTTGGAGACGTGAACGACGATGGTGGATAATGACCACTTGATGCATTCGATGAAAAGCCTGTTGATTGTCTTGAAGGAGGCGAGAAACTGGGGTCGTAAGACGAAGCGGCTGGAGAAGAATAATATGTCGAAGCATGCCCTGGTTGCTCAGTGTTCGTAAAGGGGTCACTGTTGACGCGACTTGGTGGGGTTGGAGGATAGTAGTCATTGGGCCCGGGTTGGGGCACTGCGTTCGAGTTTTGTCTCTTGTTCTTCTTGGGTCGACCTTGAAACAGGCCTCTGGCCGAGCTTTCTTCTTCGGGGCTCTCGTACCCATGAGGATGCGCAAAACGCCTTGCAGCAGATAGTGTTGTGGCCGCTCGTTTGAAGAGGGCAGACGAGCTGCGTGGCTCATCAGTCTCAGAAGAACCGGGCATTGCAGAAAGAACAAGGCGGCTTCTGAAGGCGATGGAGGCTTAGACGGAGAAATTCCGAGCAATACAATACGCGCGGAGCGGGGCAGCGGATCCGAACCACCAAGTGCCTCCCACTTATGGCGACTTGCAGATGGGCTGTACCGAGGTTAGGGAGCTGAGTTGCTATACTGATTGGAACTCTTACTTCCAAAACCTGAAGAGCAGAGTTGTGTATATCGAAGACTGATGGAAAGGGCGGATGGGCGTGTACTGGCGAGAGGCATTAAGTAGCCTTGAGCATTTCGAAAAATAGGCAGCCTCAACCCGAGAGCTGAAAGTTGCCTTGTAATGTATTTGCCTTGTGGGTGTTTCTTCAACCACACTGATTGGTGCGATGAACAAGGCTGAGCAACAACTGCTGGTGGCATATGCAGTATGGTTACACAGACCGGTGAAGCCTACTTTGGGTTCATAAATCGGCCTCCTCATCGCGAGGAGAGCAATGTCGTATCCATTTGCATTTTGACCCTTTGTTCTGAACAAACGTGCCCCTATAGCATCTGTCAGACTGTGTGAAATGACCAGAGTGGAAAGGCAACAATTGCCAACGATACCTACCAAGTCCCACTGGATACCACTTCTCCGGCTCCGTCCGATAAGCAATCCATCTCAACGCCAACATTGACAGCGGCAAGCCTACAAGATTCGGTTCATTGGAAGCAAGACATGTATAATGAACCAGAACAAAATGGCTTACATTCACCAGCGATACCTCTGTCGAGTCCACAACCATCCGCACCGGCGCCTAACTCCCACACGATTATGAACGGCACATGGAGCAGAGACCCCACTGTTGTAGCATCAGGCTCAGAAATGGAATTGGTGCAAGTGGAGGACACAAATCACCAAGCTTGGAGACACAAAGGATACAGAGCATTCTCGACATGGACTGCTTCATCAGCGGACGCTTTTGCGATTCGTCGCTTTGGGGTTCTCCACGCGCGAACAATCCTTTGGCTGCAACATCGAATTAGCAAGTTGGAGAGTGACATGGAAAAAAACGACAAATTTTGCAGGATACAGCTTCTGCCCCCAGCTCAACAGCATCTGGCAAACAGCGGGAGCTTCGTGCATGATGAGATGTACCGACCAGAGCGAGTAAGAATACTGGAGGAGCTGCTGCCACTCTTGGAGCAATATGGTAAGCCTGATTAGTGTCGGTCGGTCAGGCTGGATGGGGAAAACTCACGAATTGCAGATCGACTGCTATGGTACCACTCGAATTTAAAGGCCCGACCTTCTGCACCAAAGCACGTCATTCAAAACATCAGGAACTGGTTTGAGGACAACAAACATGCTATTAAGGACGAGGAACAGCAATTCATAGAGCGAGATCAAGACCTGATGGCGGTTGTGAGTCGAGAAAGAACCCCCCTTCGGAAAATATTGGAGAAGATCCCACTTTTCAAGGGCTGGCGTTGCTTTCATAGCAGAAAGGTATGAAGATTCTAAAGTTCGGGACCACCCACCTAATTAGGCCCCAGGACCAAGATCATCAATACACAACCCATTTTGTCAGCGACACAACTTTCTATTACAGCGACACTGCTGTTGATATATTAGTCACGGCGATCATACTGCTGCTCGGGTTGGGAATGCTGCTTGGGCCCGCTTGGTGGCTTCAGCGAGTGGAGACGTTGACGCAGCGACTCGAAATCATCAGCCTTTTCGTGCCTTTGTTTACCTTGCTTTTGGTTATGGTGACACCAGTGCGCCCTTTCGAAACTGTAGCTGCGACGTCAGCGTATGTGCTTTTCCAAGGCCTTCGATACCCGCTAACAACCTGTCAGATATGCCGCCGTATTAATGGTGTTCATGCAGCTCGGAGCAAATAATTGCTACAATGGACAACAATGCAGCAAATGACAATCAAGTCTGCCACTAACCTCCAGTAAGCGGAAAAAATGTCGATTACGGGAAATATGCATAAATCTCTGCTGTGGCGTCGAAGGACAAACTCGGAACAAACTAGGAGTTTGAAACATAAAGTCTGGAGCCAATATGCAGTCCTCGAGGAGGAACAAGAAGATAGCCATTGAGTAAAAGTCGGAGAGACAAGCGGATTACAAGCATATCTACTCAAATTGAAGCACGAAAATATAAGGAATAAAAAAGGAGAAGATGCTCTGAAACCATTTTCGAAGGAAGGGCACTGTAAGAAATGTACATACGGGTATAGCACCGCGAAAAGGTACGAGGCTTTTCAGTAAACATTGTGTGTATCAATGTAGTTTCTCTTTGAAAATTCGCGAAAGGAAATGTGGTACTCTCCTGTGTGGTACTGATAGCCTTTGGTACCTCCACCTAATCATTTTCAAGGCCAGATGGAAGTCGGCAGCTTGAAGTATAGCAACATATAGGACGGGGAAGACGCCCCTGGCTTGCCTAAGCGCCACAGCGATGTTCGTGATGAAGAATGCAATGACTGGTAAAGTTGGTACGATAAGGATAGAGAGGGGGAATTGATGAAAGCGAAGAAGTCGCAACTTAGATGGGGTGAAGGTGAAGTTGTGGGACTTGGCGTTAGTCTCGTGACCGGGCGCCTTTCTTCCCCACACTCGACCATTCCTAAAACAGTAATGAGCCCTCGCTCTCCGAACGCCGACGTCATTTATAATCCGCCCCTTTCTCGACCCTGCCTCCACCCCACGACTACGTTTTGGCCACTTCTACTGGTTGTTTCCTCCTTCAAGGCGGCCTTAAGAAAGAATTCACTGAGAGCTTAAACTAGAGTACAGCGAAAAGAGCGTGGCCAGAAGTTTCCGGATTACCTCATGGATGCGACATCCTTAAGCTTTCTCCCACTATATCAAACCTGGCTTCTTCTCTCTCCTCTTTCATGCCTCGAGATCTCATGTTTCTTCCACCGTTTGTTCGCTTTCTTAAACCTCCTATTCAAACCAGTTCCAAGTACACTTCAAGACGACAATTCCGAAGGATGGCTACCGCATCAATCGTCAAGCTGTCCACAGCACAGGAACCCCAGTTCTTCCTCAAGGGTCGTACCCAAGAAGCGACTGACCGCACCTCCCAGCTACTCCAAGAGAACCACTACAAGCATCACATCTTTTTCAACAGATCTGGCTTCCACAACCACATCGTCCACCATCTCCTCACTGTATATGCTCTAGCAGCAAACCCTGAGCAAATCCAAAAGCACTACGACGAAAATGCATCCTACCAGAGACCCCCAGAACCAGTCCAAGAGTCCGTCGTTAAGGACATGTCCAGCGACAAGTTCAACTCCTATCTTGGCAACGAGAGGTACTATCACGACTTCCTCGTCTTCTTCCAGACGGAAATGGACTCCAAAGGATGGCAAGCCGTCGTAAATGAGTACGTCTTCAGCGGATCCAAGCTGGCTGACGATATGCTCGTCCGCATGTTCGGTGGCTTCCTCCACCCCATCATCCATCTCGGCTTTGGCATCGAGTTCGAACAACCCGCAATTATCGCTGAAGCTCTTTCGCAAGCCGCCGTCCATGACAACTGGATGGCGCCCCTCTTTTTCGGCGCCGAAAACGCTGCGAAAGAAAATGCGAAAAGGGGCACGAAACCCAAGACGCTGGTCCAACTCCTCGATGAGATTCGAGCAAACGAGAAACTTCTCAAGGCCGCGCACTGGGGAGACGGGAATAAAATTCGAGACGGCGTCATGGCACGGGCTGGAGATGAGATGATCAAAAACGCCAGTCAATACTTCATCAGTGATTCCGACAACCTCGATAAAAAGACCGCGGAGATGATCAATGCAGCTGCATACTTTACCGGCGGAGCCCAACATCCTCCAAACCAGATCAAGTTCGACTTCTATTACATGCACAGCATCAACGCCGCGCTATTCTTTCCACGCTTCTTGCACCACCCGTCTACCGACTTCATCTCTCCCGCTGCCAAGATCAGACTACTGGAGTGGAAGTCCCGCAATGACCTGGCCATGTACGCTTCGCGGGCCGCGCCAGCCTTATTAGTGGATGAGATCACGGACTACCAGCCGAAGACACCCGGGACATGGGATAGGCTGTTTGATCGCGTGAATGAGATTAGCGATGATGGGCATGTAAGCAAGCTCGTCCGAGCGTTGGCGACGGGAGAGGATGTTTGCGAACCATTTCAGGAGAAGAAAGCAGGCGAGATAGATTGGAGAATCAGGGGGGATATGTGGTTGCAGCTTGGACATATGGTGGTTGACTCCACGGAAGGGTCGGATACTCGATGGGTCAGGAGTGCAGGGTTCGACGAGGCTTGGGAAAATATTCCGAAGAGAGATGAGGCACGGTTGTGAGAGTTTTGGGCAGGATGAGTATGACTTTGAAGCTGCTCATAGATCGATGTTGGGGTGCGCCGACCAAGTCTTGCGCTTCGGCGCACAATTCTGACATGCTAAAGATCGAAAATGCTCCAGATTGGCGATTGTAAATACGTTCGAGTTGCGATATTACATGATACGACAATGTACTTGACCCAGGCACGTGACTGAACCATAAGAGATTTCGTCCTTGCCCTGAACTTACAACCAAAAACGATACCTACCTATGTACTTGGACTTCTGTGGCAATGTGTAGCGTCGTGAGACTACCCACTCACACCTGTCAAGCAAGCCCCTTCCAAAATAAGAGATTATGGTACGACGGTACCGAATCAAACGTTGAGATTCGATCATGTGACTTTTTGAACTTGAACTTTTGTAATGTCGAGGTACCTTCCGAATTAGGTAACTTGGACGCAACATAACCAAACGCGGGCATAGATGCAGAGATTATCTCGGTGGGAGAAGCATGGCGAATAGAATGATATCTGTCGGAGAAAGAGATATCGAGCAGAGACGATCTTTGCTAAAAGAAGCGTCTAGAGCGAAGATTATGCCTATAGGAGGAAAAGTCTTGAGCAGAGATGATCTCGGACGAAGGAAGCTCCGGGGCAGAGATGATATCGCTACAAAGAAGTAGGGCAAAGAGAGGTGACCTCGGTCGAAGGAAGGAATATCGAGCAAAGATGATCTGTGTAAAAAGAAGTATCTAGAACAGATATGATCTCTGTAGAAGGAAGAATCCTGGACAAAGATGGTTTCGGTCGAAAGAAGCTCCGCATTGGCAGAAATGATATAAGCAGAATAGGGGCTTCTACAGGGGGTGCAGGAATTCTCCGGACATTCCAACCTTCGAGGAGGAAAGCTCCGCCATCCAGCAAAACTCGTAGAGCCTTGGGGCCTTCGAGGGTCTCTCCTCTTCTCGACTGATTATAAAGGCCGGGTTTTGTTGCTGGGAAAGACTTGAAAACTGATCCGTATTACTTCCGCTATCCGATGAATTTACGCACCCACTGTGCTTCCGACAGAGATTGTGTCAGAAGGTCCACGAGTACTGAAGACGATCTCAGTAGAAACGAAGTTTCCAAACAGAGATGATGTCGGCGCAGAGAAGGGCCCCGAGCAGAACAGTCTCGGTGATAAGCAGTGTCTCAAGCAGAGACGGTCATCGAGGACTGTAAATCTCAGGGGACGACACATACTTGTTAGTAAATTGACGATAGATCTCGGAAAACGTCAGATCTTAAAGGAAGCTCGTAAGATTGGAACCTTGCGAAGTACACTGGCCTCAAGAATTCAATCGTCAACGCAAAGTTGCCATTGGAAAGAGGAACGGTAGTGCTTGAAGGTGGAGAGATCATCGGACTTCAACGACTCTCTAGTTCGATTTCGCAGGGGCAAAAATGTCGATTTTGAATGGCAGAAGCTTGTTCCACCAGGAGACGTTTCTAGCCGAGCAAGATAAATGTAACTGGTGTCAGTGCCGATTCTCAAGAACTTGATTCTAGTGCGGAAGATAAAAGTTTGAAATCATATGCGAGTCGTGGACCCCTAGAGAAGTCCAACCATCCACCTTCCAATCGATAGCTCAATCGGGTAATTTTTCGAGCTGGAATCACAAACGAGGCCTTTGCAAGTAGCGCCATTTCAAAGCGTACGATGCAGTTTTTCCTTATGGTGCGCTTCGTGGCCATATAATGCGCCAAAGAACGCCAAAATGGGCCAAAATGGATCAAAATAGGGGCAATCGCGGACTAGATGTGGATGAGTGAAGAATGAACTCCTGAGAATCTTGGAAGAGATTGAGATCCGAGCAGTATGTATTTTGCTGTCTTTGTTTCTTCACAAGAGGCAAAAGCCTTGTAGTCATTCAGCTAAACACTGCACAGACATTCTCCGATTTTAAGAGCCCCTGTCATCTCATTAGATGAAAGAGTCGGGTAGTAGGTGGGGTTGTGTTGTGGATAACACGTGCCGATCAGCGTGGCTATCCAAGGGTACCGGCCAGGGTATCTGTGCTCCTGTCTTGGCCTCATGATTAGGCAAACAATCAGCCGTAGATTTTTTTGGTCTTTTCAAGGAAAGACGTCTACGGCGGATAAATACAGACTGGGCACGCCGGGGTCTACCGACGATCAAAGACACGATAGTGTCTGGATCAGAGGCAGGACGGGCAGGATGTTGCTCGTGACGAAGGGCATGTTCCAAGGGACGATACGCAACCCAATCCGGGTGCGAGGTTGACGATGCAGCAGTACATATTGAGGAGTAGGACGAACTGACGACTGTTGCCATATAAAAGTAAAAGATGGATGCGGAAAAGGGACGAGCCGAACGAACGATTACCTTAAACAATCTCCTTGAGCGCTATAGGAAAGGAGGGTCTGATATTTGTCTCTCAGAGCACGCGATATCCGATAGAATATTCTCCTGCTCTTCTAGAAAATATGAGTGCCTCCAGGATAAGCTCTCATTGGAATGCCAGGTTCATGACCAAGCAATTTGGCGTTTCTTTGCCCGTCTACCGTCGCCATTGATCTCTCTGCATGCCGAGAAGTCTTTATAAATGTAGATGGACGTATCTATATACGTAATCTCGCTTTTGCTCGGTCCTTGAGATTTTCTGGCTGAAGAAATCGCAATCTCGTGGTGATTGGGTCGTTGTGAATATATGTTTGGTTATGCAGGCCCGCTGTGAGGAAGGATGAGTCTCAAGTGGACTTGGGGGCACTTTCCGGGTGACGTAGTTGTCGAAAGGCCCACGGTTGGCATCAGGCCTGATGTGAAGATGTAGGTTGCAATGATAAGGGAAGCATTCCTTTGGGGTGAAGAGTACCTAAGTACCCAGGGGAGAGACACCTGAAGACATGGGCGAAACTGGACGGGTCACGTGCAGCCGGCGCGGAGCATCGACGTCCGAAGGTCCATGTCAACCACGCGGATATTCCAGATGAATGCTCGCGACGATCGTGTTAATATACTCCCTACACGCCAGCCCTTTGCCTCCCAACGCCCGCCTCAACTGCCGTCATTGGACTCTACCTATATGGATGAGATGCTCATCACGATAGATGGATGCGCTCTTCCGCGATGCTGTGGTGTTTCTGCGATGAGGAGTGCCGGCCGGATGAGCAGCTTCATTCTCGGTTTCATCGTCTATACCTGCGCCCGTCGCCGGATGAACCTGCATAGTCTCACCCTCAGCCTGCCAGGTGCTCTCTCCCACAGTCCCACCTCATCGCTGCTGACTGTTGCCGGGACACTGCCGGGACACTGCTGGGAGACTGCTGCTGCCACTGCTGCTGCCACTGCCAGGCACCGCTGCTTTCTGACTCGCCTCATGGGCGATCGGCCAACGACAGAGACAGGTCTTGGTCCCTGAGCAGTAGCGATGGGTTCGCGGGCTTGCAACGTATTGTATACTGTCTATACAGAGCCCCGGGCCCCCGGGGCAGTCAAGGTAGGGATGCCGCCATGACAATCCGCGTTTCAAACTTGTCCTTTTCCCACACGCTGGTCGATACTTAATCGGCGTGATGCCTACCCTGTCCGCCTCGTTACTGGTGCTTGTTTCGTTTCACTTTATTCTTCTGTGACTTTGGGTGGGGAATTTGGCCCGGTCCGCCCAACTCTCTTTTCTCTCTCAATTCTCCGACCTTTGACAAGTTTTGGCACTGTTGCTTGTCTTCGCGTCTTGCGCTCCCTCCTTCCGACCATCGTCGTCTACGCTCCTTTAATTGTGCCTCGCCGTCTTTCTTTGCGGTCGATTGGGCGGCCCGATCGTGGAAGCGGGTGAATCACCCAGGCCGTCGTCGTCATCGTCATCATGCTACTCTCGAGGTTCCGACGTCTCTTCCTTCTCTCCGTCGCCGCCTTTGTCTTTCTGGTTGTCGTTATCGCAGGCCGGAACTCGAGATACACATTCCCTTCCACTCCAGACATATTAAAACAAGCGAAACAAAGAGGTTCTACGAGGAAATGGGGTGGCTTGGAGAACACACAAGAAGTAGTGGCGAATGAAGGGGAGAAATGGAAACCAGATGACATGGAAGCGCCGTCGTTGTCGGATGAGGAGGCTGCCAAATTGATGTTTCCGGGGATGGAGTCCCCCGATAAATTCTCCCCTGGGTTACAGTCGCCACATGTCCCATCTCAAGGAGAAACAACTCCAGGAATAGCCTCGCCGGCAGAAGAGTCGGCTGCTGGAGCTTCGTCCGCCGAGGCATCTTCATATGTTCCTCCCTCTATTCTCCTATCGCAAGCGGCCGAGACGCCTCCAACGCCTGCGCCCACTGCGGCACAGCAGGCAGATCCATGGATTGAGTCGTACCAGAGCGCAATAAGCGACAACACCATGGATGAAGGCTTAAAGAAGGCGCTCGAAGACTGGAAAAAGATGTATGATCAGAATTTCGGTCAAAATGCCCCGCACAACTTGGACCATGTTGAGGATCTCAAGGCTATCCACTACACGCCGGTGCCAAAGACGGGAACAAACTCGGCTCAGGCTGCCGCTGAAACTAGCGGTGGATCTTCTGATAGTTCTGGGAAACAAGCCAATGCTGTGGATGAGATCATGGATCTTTTGCAAAGATACCCCGAGCATGAGAAGAGCTTGAAGAATATTCTTCAGCAGTTACTTCTTCCTTCGAAAACTGTGGAGCCGGCGACGACTTCTGCGTCTACTGCTTTCTCAGTCGAAGCAACGCCCACAGACATGAACGAGTACATGAAAGATCTGTTGACCTGGTACCGACCAGCAGATTCTAATGGCCACGATCCACCTTATGACGACTTTGTCGGACGCGAGTACGATCCCAATAGATGGGAGTCTTTTGACAAGTGCGTATAAAGCGTTCTTTATGCTTGGATAAGTACTGACTTTGACCAGCATTGATGGCTATTACTCCAGCAACGGAATCAAACTCTTCGTGCAGCGGGATCCCAAGCCTTTCGGAGCATATCTACCATATCCCGACTACAACGGTCCGAAGTGGAAGCAACAGTGGAAGGGCGAATATGTGTCCTGCACCGGACCAAGCGGAAGGCCACTCAACCAGAGCTGGGAAGATGTCGTTTTCGCGTACCAAGGTATCCCACAAGACTGGCCGGAACCTTTCATGGGCTCTTACGAAGCCATTGGTCTTGATAAGAACATCTGCATTGATCGCGCTGCTCGATACTCCAATTTCGGCCTGGATCAGCAGGAATGGCAAATCGCCAAATGGGCCAAGCCGGTCGGTATTCGGGACTGGAAGAAGGTGAATTGGGGCGAACTGCAAGAAGAGTGTTTGTCAAAGAACCAAGAACGCTACGCGTATCACGCACGTAAAACCGGTCCACTCGATGCTGGCTCCTCAATCCCGCCAGAAAGCGAATGGGACGTGATCATGCAAAACAAGGGCCTGGACGGAAATAGGGGGCTTCGAACGCGAGATCACTCTTCCCCAGTGTTCGCTCAAAGAACGGCTGTGCTCATCCGGACATGGGAAGGATATGAGTACACCGAGAACGATATTCACACTATCCGGGCCATGATATCTGAGCTTTCCCTGCGCACTGGAGGCGAGTATCAGGTGTTCCTGTTCGTCAACGTCAAGGATCGCTCCAAGAACATTCACGGAAATAAGGAGGAGTACCAAGCGATGCTTCGCAAAGCTGTGCCCAAAGAGCTTCGCAGCATTGCCATTCTCTGGAATGAAGACCTTCTTGCAGCATGGTATCCCGAAGTCGGCGACTGGCAGGTCTACTGGAATCAATTTATGCCCTTGCAGTGGTTCAGTCTCACCCATCCGGAGTTCGACTTTGTCTGGAACTGGGAGATGGATGCCAGGTACACCAGCAACCACTACCATTTCTTGTCCAAGATCGCCGATTTCGCGCTCCAACAGCCCAGGAAATACCAATGGGAACGTATCTCCCGCTACTACATCCCCTCGGCGCCCGGCCACGGCGGACTCGACTACAGTGAATTTGTCCGCAACACACACTCCCTCATCGCCCAAGGCGTCAGCGACGGGAAAATCCCCACCCCAATCTGGGGACCTGCACCCTATTCACCCACACAAATTCCGCTCGGCCCCGAACCGCCGCATCCACAAGAATCTGACAATTTCGAATGGGGCGTCGGCGAAGAAGCCGACCTCATCACACTGCTGCCGGTCTGGGATCCGCGCGACACGCAATGGGACTACCGCAAGAAAATCTGGAATTTCATCCCAGGCGTCAAACCGAAATTCACGTCCAAGCAGCCGACAGACCGAGGATTCGACCACCCTGAATTTCCAAACATCGACCGCAGGGTCATCATCAACACCATGGTGCGCTTCTCGCGAGACCTGTTGCGCGCCATGCACGAGGAGAACCGCGTGGGCCGCACCATGCAAGCGGAGATGTGGCCAGCGACTGTCGCGCTGCACCACGGCTTCAAGATAGTCTACGCACCGCACCCCATTTTCAGCTCGAAGCGCTGGCCCGGCACGTACGCCGACGCGGTCTTCAACGCCGCCAGCCCCGTCAAGCCGAAGGAAAGTCCCATCCACCCCGTCGACAAGGAACGCGCGCGCATCGAGAAGGAGCGCGAAAGGAAGAAGAAGGAAAAGGAGGAGGAGGAACGCAAGAAAGCTGAGCGCGAACGCCAGAAGGAAGTCAGCTACGATGAGGAAAGCAGCAGTTCCTCGTCGAGCTCCGCAACCCCGACTCCAACACCCACCGAAGACCCCTTCGCCAACCCGCGTCTCTACGACCAGATCCCCGGCCGCTGGGGCCAGGGTGCCGATAGCATCTACAACCCGGACCGCGAGCACAACTTCCATTCCGTCAGTTGGTACTACTACGGGCGGTTCGGGCGCGTGCTGTGGCGACGGTGGATGGGGTGGCAGACGGACAGTGGGGACGGCATGATGGCGGATGGATATAATGCGGTGGGGACCAAGGAGTGGGAGGATTGGAATTTCATGCCCAGGGGCAGGATGTGTTTGCCGGGGGTGTTGGTGCATCCGATCAAGAGGAAGGATCATGCGGATGGGGATGGTGGGGAGAAGAAGGATTAGGTTGGGTATATGTATGATGAAGCCTTGGGGGTATGTTAAAGGATATGTTCGGGTGATGAAATGGGTGGAAGAGGGGGAAGAAAGGGGTTTATGATAACCCCACGACGATGTGGATGTTTGTATTGGGCGGCGTTTTTTTCTTGCATCTTTCCATCCCACCTAAATCCCCCCGAAGAGTACACAGTCTGTCCTCGAGTTGCACGTTGGATATGTGGTGTAATGGTTCCCAGGCTGCTGCTTTTTTGTAAATCTTTCATTAAAGAACTCGGCTTTTATCATAACAGCTAAAGAAAGCGAAGCTAGCATGGTCTCTATTTTCCCTTTCTCACTTCCAGATAGTTTTCATGCAATGGAAAAAAGGACTGAGCAATATCCCTTGAAGTACTACTGGCAGTGGCAATCTTTCAGTTGTTAACATCCTTCTTGATTTTGAAAAAATTGAAGCGAGATTGAGGATTTCACAGAATTTTGTTATCCTGAGAGTGCGGATTATGCAATCAAACGGACTGCCAGTTTCATGATTCGATTCAGTCCCTCGTTGAGGAGATGACATGCTGTGGAAAATGAGATGAGATGGGATGCGGGCATGTACATAGACAAATACCATGCCGGCTGGTACGGCTCGTATTTGAACTCGATTCACGGCGGAACGAGTCGAAGGAATGGCTCGCTTTCGCTGTTCAACACATGCCAAACTTGTTGGGTGAATCCTTATGTGGGAGCTTTACGTGTACAAAGTGGCGATGAAGTGCTGCGAAGTAGTTGTCTGAATACTTGGATGGATTCTCGTACACATGACGCTGGATTGCCCCCGCAGGCGGTCTGGCAACTTGCGGTCCTACTGCGAGACTTGATGAGGTACTATCGTGGGAATCCAAGAGCAAAAAGTCGCTGTTAGATATTCTGAAATCAGGTACCTTCTCACGTTCAGCTGGGAGAAGTGTCATTTGAAAGGCATCGGACGCGTCACTTGCGCTTCGTGGACTTCGGTTGTATATGATGTGGATTTGTATTGAGAAGTCAAAGTATTAATCTAAGAGTGTAACTAGTAGTAGTGTATGTGTAAAGCAAGTATGAAGTCTTTGAGGTTATAAGCCAGCCCTCGAATCCGTATTGGGTCCGGATCGATTCCTCTTTTCGCTTCGTTCAAGTACGGGTCGATGTGCCGCAGCGACTTGGTGTGGGATAGCTTTGCTCGTGTAGACTCGACGAGGTGATGTCGCAGTACTCCAGCAGGTATGATGCCACGCAGTTATTGTTCTCCCGCGATCGATGTTCTCCGTCTCAGTAGGATGCCGCAGAGTAGTGGTCGAAGCCATGCGAAACGACGAGGGAGCTATTCCTTCGCGACTTTGCTTCTACGACTCGAGTCGCTCCGTCGTATCGTATCGCATCGCCCGCCATGGTATCGAGGTATGCATGTATAATGTATAAGGTAGTTTTGAAAGAGTCGACGCCATCCCGTCTCAGCTCCACTTCCCACCGCCCTTGCCCTGCGGATGAATCTTGCCAGCAACCATGCTGGCAGGCTTGGTATAGATACGAGCGTAGTTTGCCGCCCAGGCCGACGCGACAATGTCTTTTGCGGGGAGAAGACCAGAGATGGGCATGTTCTTTGTCGCGGAGGTGGATGTGGTCGCAGTCTGGGTGGTGGTGGTGGGAGCAGGAAGAGCGGCGGTGGGAGAAGGCGCTCGGGAGGCGGAGGGAGAGGGTGCGCGGGAGGACGAGGTCGAAGAAGAGGTTGAGGAGGAGTGGTAGTGCTCGGTTGCGGTGCTGAAGACGATCGAGTAGTCCATTGTGGCGGAGATGGTCGATCGGGGTGTTGTGGAGTAGAAGAAGCGGGTCGGGTCGATTATTGCGACAAGTCGAGTCGAGTTTGCGTATAGGAGGGATGATTGCCCCAATAAGAGGAGATGGAGAGAGAGCGGAGGGGTATCGGTTTGGATTTCGTTTCGTTGTTTTGGTCTTCGAAGAAAGAAGTTGCGGAAGGACGAAGGCAGATTTCAGACTTTTTCAACGTCTGCGTCCAACAGGCCACGAGAGCGAAAAAGACGAAGGCTAAAAGAAGCAGCTGGCTGACAAAAGACGCTGCTGACCCAAGGTAGCACAGCTTCGGGACGGACACGACGACAAATAAAACCCCCAAGTCGTTTTCTTTTATGGGATCATGCGGCGACTAAAGGGCGAGCGGGGGTTGCAGTAAGCATGAAAAAGCCAAATTCGGGACGAGCGAATGATGAATGGCGACAGGACAAACCCAACACGTACCACGAGGCACAAAAGGTGCCAGATAGCACGTCTTGGAGGGGCAGGAAAAACTCACGATGCAGACCGCTTGGAGGTCTGGAAGTTGGGAAATGCACAACGCCCCGCCCCATGTGCCCCCACTCCTTTTTTTCCCATATGAAGATGTGTGCTGTGTGGGTGTGCATGTGTGGATGTACTTCGCCCCACCAGCCGATCCGAAGATGCATTGCAGGAGGGGGAGGCTCGAGATTTTTTGGCCACAACACCAACACATGCATCCCAGCGTCCCATTTGGCCGCACAAGTCACACTCACGATAGCCGTTGAGGCGCGACTCAGGGTTCTCCCAAACCCTCACCACCCTCGGGCCATCACGCTCTCCTACCTAGTCCCCTGCCACACCTCCAGAAGCAGTAATTCAGCATCTCAGATCCAAACGCTGGAGGATAGCTGGACCGGTCCATGAGGGAATGGGCCTGTTCGAAAGGGGGCCTCCACTCCCATCCGCGTCGAGATGCTGGTTGATAAATGAACCGGAACCGCGGGCTCGTGGCTCGCTGTGCAGAGTGCAGAGTGCGGGCTGCTGCTGGCTGGCCTGTCCTAGGGTGGGTGATTGGGGTAAAGGCGTAACAAGTTCAATAGCAGGAAGAGTCGCACCGGCGCTTCACCAGTCACCACACTGCAAGGTACCGTAGCCTGGATGCGTCGACGGAGCGGGCTCCGTGGAGTTCTAGAAAGGCGTCTGGTGGAAGGAAAAGTGGATGCTGATAATCGAAAGAGTAACTTAAACAGTTCCTTTCTTCCTTTCACATCCGCCCTTCGAGTTGCCCCTCCAAAGATACCTACCTGGCAGCTTCGGGTGGAGAGCTTGATATGTAGCTACAACTTAGATACATTAGTGAACATGTATGCGAGTCTGCAAGATACCGTACCGTAGTTAGCCATATTGCAGAACTGCTCCACAGCCTGCTCCTACAAATTAGTGATGATATGCCAACTCCACTCCGCCGCACACCGCCGTCCAAACCTCTGCATATTCCTGCAAAATGCCAGCTTTCCCCCATCGAACCCAAAAATGCCCAATTACCCCATCCCCAAGCATCCCCCAGGCACGTCTAAGAAACATCTCCAGTCGAAGTCGTTCACACCATAGCATCGGCACATCGCACCCCTCAACCCCCGATATCTCAAACACGGCAAAAAGTTCTAGACCTCCCTCCCTCCCCGGCACCACCCCCGTACAACCCAGCGCACGCACTCAGCTTTTCACATTTTGTATGCCCGCCGCTGACGTTCTAGCCTTTCCTCCACGTTCGAACTTTCGAGCTCAAACGTGTCGAAAATCTCCTCTTTGGGCGAGCGCGCAGGATCGCGGACCTCGACATCCCTGGGATTTGACACTTGGTGACGGATGGGCTTGGTTGGTGTTGGAGGCTTGGTGGAGCTGGGGGAGAGGAAGCTTGCCGACGGTCCGCTGCTTTGATGCGGATGCGAGCGCTTGAATGGGTTGAATGAGTGGATGAGGGCTCTGTAGGTGGGATAGATGCAGTGGATGAATGCAGTATGTATAGTGCAAATCGTTCTATGCTTGGTGGATGTGCAGTGAAGCGTGGTACCTTCGCACAAAGTCTCAAAAAGCTATGAAGATAGCGGCCAACATTCCATTTCCCTATCACTTTCATTCATCTGCTCGCAGTCTGCCATTTTTTCAGGTCTGTACACACTCCGTTGAAGGTGTAAAGACACAAGAAAGTGGCAATTCCTTCCATGTAGAAGGGAGAGCAGATCCAGACCCCAGAGATCAAAATAGCCGTTGCACAGTTGCGGCGATCTGACATGAGACGGCCCGAAAGTGTGGCTTCCACGTGGCGCATGCAAGTACAAGGTGGTACCGATAAGATCTAGATCTGATCGCTTATCTCGAATGTCAATCACGTGCTACATGTAGACATGAATATCAAAATACTAGGTATGGAGTACGGCAGGAGTATGAACAGTAAATTTCAATTTGATTTGGGTAGGTAAACAGAAGACTCCTGAAGACAGCTTTTTTTGAACGCTTGCGAAGTGTCAAAAGGAGTAGAAAGACCATCGTAAAGAGAATCAGTGCCGCCTTCGGGGAAAAAGAGATGGTAACGCTAGATAATGACTATATGGAGATTGCAGCGATCTGTACTCCCATCTCTTACTATTGGTACAACCGCCCTCCTTTAAGATCCTCTAAATCGGCTTCTCGCCCAATGACCACCTTGCCAACATCCCCTCCGGGATCTCCATCCCCAATCTTCAACCTCACATCCTTCAACAGCCTAGCCCTCGCATTCAAATCCAGGTACGTTCCCCCTTCCATTAGCTCGCAGCCTTCACTCAACGTCAAGGCTGACAAAAAGTCTGTGCAATCGGGCGCTAGCTGAAAAGCACTCAGAATCGGGGCCGCAATGGCCGCAAGGAGTATCATCAGTGTCGACAGGCACAGCATCGTAAACCAGGGTATATGGCAGCGGAGGAAGAGTTCCCCTGTCGTTAAGGTAGCGGTGGCATTCCGGACAGCCTTTGCTCCAAGATTGCTTGGAATGAAAGCACCAGCTGCATGCGTAAACGCGTTGTCGGTGATCCAGAGAGTGTTCAAAACCTGAGTAAGGCGCCGAGCCAGAATTTTGGCGTCCAGGTTGGTAAGGTTGATACCATCAAATCCCTAGGACAAGAGAGCGTAGGGGTTGTGTAATGGATCTTGCAGGTAGGCTTCGAGAACCGATGGCTCACATCGCTTGTTGGAACTGGGCGGGATCGCGGCCACAGTTTGTTTGAGCAAGTATGGCACAATATAGGGCCCAATATTCATCGCTATGGAGACCCTATTGCGGATGGCTGTGACGTTGCACGATGACATCGTGCAACTCACATTTAATTCGACCGGCCTTGGGGTGAGCATAGCGTCGAGACGAGCTACATGTCCGTCGAATGCACTATCAGGGAGCCCGTTGCAAGCCTTGAAAGCGTAGTCCCTGTTGTCGGCATTCGGATGGCTTGGCTCTGTAGCGATCTCAAACGTAATTGGTATGGACCCAACTGCCTCAAGATCCAATTTTTCTGGAATCGCGAATTGCCACATCCTGTTCGAATGGGTCAGGTTTGTTAGGGGAGGCGAACCAGTGTGATTGAACCTCGGCGTAAGAAGCGAGGCCGTCGAGCAGTTCTCCCAAAGCGTAGCATTCTCAATGTGCCAGTACCATGACTGCATGACGAAAGTCATATTGCCTGTACCCTCCGGTTTTGCGAAAGGAATGCCCAAAAGCGCTACATATTGTGGTTCGGCGCGAGGCGGAATATGTAGCCACTCATCTGCTGTTTGGTCAACCGTAGCGCCTAAGTACGGAATATTGATATTTCCCCATACGTCTTGCGGTTGGCGTGCAGTGATGCTGACGGTATGAAAAATGGCCGAAAAGATCGAAATGCGAGCACCCTGGTCTACGTTGCAGATGCCGGAAGTGTCACAGGAGGATTCGGAGGCCGTCATGGGATATAAATATCGCACTGGATCCTGCAGTTTTCTGGACACACTTCCACGTTCCGGCGCGACGAATCTCAACAATGCTTGACTGCCCTGAGGCGAGAAAGCCCAAAGGAAAATGAGAAATGCTGGAAGCCAGTGTACACATTGGACGAAAAACGGCACGGTGTAGGCACCTCCTAAGGTGAAGCCTCGACTCAGGTACGCGAAGCTGAGGCAGTCGACTCCTTTCTCCAAGCGCCAGGACAGAACAGTCTGTAAAGCTCTCCCGAAGATTAACGCGAAGATGAAAGGGAATGCAGTGGCAAACTCTCAAGATATCAGTAACACCGAATGGTATGAAAAAGTGACTTGGCAAGGCACGTACAATTCGAACAACATCTAGTAAGTTTCTCTCCTGGGAACCGACCACATTTCCGCTCATGCGATATCCGATGAAAGCCACGACGAATACAGCAACGGGGGCCATTATCGAAAGCACGTCAACGACGATGGGAACTGTCCTGCGAATGGCAGGTTTCACAGCTCTGGGGCCATTGGACAAGGCAATTCTGGAGGAGTATTTTCCCTCTGGCTTCTGCGGGAGCGTGATACTGTCTTCCACTGTTTCTTCATCGTTTGAGCTCAACACAGACGAAATGTCAGACAGGTCATCGGACGCGGAGATGGAATAGCCCGACTGGAGGTGGAGATGAGCCATACTACTGTGAGCGTGGCGGGCAAGAGCCTGAGAAAGGATTTCGTGTAGAAAGAAAAGGATCATCGTAAAGAGGGGCTTCGCCTAGTTGTAAAGGCTGAAGGATTTCCCAGGAAATTAGAGGTATGCATAGAGCCTGTGTGTATGCCCACCCCTACATCTCGACATCAAATCGCACTGCCCCAACTCCCAAGGCGAAGTAAAAAGGCCGGGGCGACCCATACATACTTGATGTCAGGTAAGTATGGACGTGCAAAGGGTTCAGTCGGATGCTGGTCACAGTCGAGTACCAGTGTCGTCTCTGGACAGCGGCGATGGATTGAACAGGCGCAGGAAAGTGTTTAATTGAAGTGACAGAATGGGACGGTTGAAGGTCGGTATTCAGGGTATTAGGGAGTCGAGCTGCCCTGCAGTGCGGATTAGTAAGGAAGAGATGGATGACCTGAGATCACGTGCATGCCAGTCTGCGCTAGGTACACGGGACCCTTCACCCCGCAAAATCCCGTAACAGGTATCATTCGAGTACTTACTACCCAGGTAGTTACCTTATCCAACCATCACAAGGATCTTCCAAGGTTGAGCTGGCCTTTGCCGTTTTACAACTCCGTACCCCCCGAGTCTTTGGGCGCTAGAAAACACCCAGATCCTCAAGTTCGCACCAACACACCCGCCGCGAACTCCTCGGGCCACGGACCGAGGGAGAAAGGGACAAATGGAACCTCACCTCAGAAGAGGTTGGTGGGAGAACTTTCATCAGCATCCGACATCGCAGCTTCGTTGCTCAATCCGGGATGTCTTTTCCCAGTCCCTGTCCCTGGTCAGCTTTTCATACCTTATCCAGGTCCGCTCCCCACACCAGGGGAGTCCAACCGTTCCAACCGTTTGAGGATGGGGAATAGGGAACTCGGAAGCGTGGATAAATTAATTAAACATAAAAAAATTGTTGGTGCGGCCGTAACGTTGGAGCCAATGGCTGTTCTGTGAGCGAAAAGGAAAGGACACAGCACACAGAGACAACGATCTGGAAATCATAAGACGACACAAAAGAGAATTTGGAGTATAGACATTCTTGATATTCATTCGTGTGGAAGAAAGGAGCCACGATATATAAATTTTTCCGCTTTCCAATTTCCAGAAGAGACCCCCACGGCACAGCCAACCGACCCCAGCCAGTGATGCTATTCTAGGTAGGTGCACATAGGCAAATCAATCTTCGATTGTCTCTGTCCTCTCGACTCCATCGTAGCCGCGTCAAAGTACACCTCCTCCTTCCATCAGGTGATTAGGTGGTAGATGATCGAAAATTTAGATTTGGTTGGCGGTGTTGAAGTCCTTGAGACCCTCGGTGACACGGGTCTTCATGGTCATCTCACCCTCGCGAACCCAGACACTGTGGTAGGGTTAGTCTAAGTAGTGGCTTCTCCGGGGCTTTATTTGAACATACCGTGGGTCGTAGTACTTCTTGTTGGGCTTGTCAGCGCCGTCGGGGTTGCCGACTTGCGACATGATGTAGTCCTTCTTGTTAAGGACGTAGTCGCGGATACCGGTGAGGTATGCCCACTGGAGATCAGTGTCGAGATTGACCTGCAAAAGTTAGCTTTCAATTTGAATTTTGGGATATCCTAGAAACTGACCTTGACAACACCATACGAGATGGCGTCGAGGTACTCCTGCTTGGAGGAGCCGGAGCCACCGTGGAAAACGAGGAAAACGGGCTTCTCCTCCTTGAGGCTCTCCTTCTCCGCAACGTACTTCTGGTGCTTGGAGAGCAGCTCGGGGTGCAACTTGACGTTGCCAGGCTTGTAGACACCGTGGACGTTGCCGAAACCTGCGGCGATGGAGAAGAAGGGGGAGATGGGGCTGAGAGTCTTGTAGATCTCGTAGATGTCCTCGGGCTGGGTGTACAAGGAGTTGTTGTCGACATCCTCGTTGTTGACACCGTCCTCCTCACCGCCAGTGATGCCAATCTCCATCTCGAGCCACTGCTTCATCGGCGCAGCGCGCTTCAGGTAAGCGGCGGTGGTCTTGATGTTGTACTCGACGTCCTCCTCGGAAAGATCAATCATGTGCGAGGAGAAGAGAGGCTCGCCGTGCTGCTTGAAGTAGGCCTCGTCCGCGTCCAACATGCCGTCGAGCCATGGCAGAAGCTTCTTGGCGCAGTGATCGGTGTGGAGAACGACGGGAATACCGTACGCCGGGGCGACAGAGCGAATGTAGTGGGCGGCGGCGATGGCACCGGCGATGGAGCCCTCCTGAGCCTTGTTGGGGACGCCCTTACCAGCGAAGTACTGCGAATTTTGCGGTCAGTGTGGGGTACTCGCGACATCGGAGCTGGACAACTTACGGCAGCGCCGCCATTGGAAACCTGGAGGATGATGGGAGAGTTGGCATCGCGAGCAGCCTCGAGGGTGGCTACGCAGGTGGAGCTGGAGGTAACGTTGACGGCGGGGATGGCAAATTTCTTCTCCTGGGCATATTTGAAGAGCTTGTGCACGTCGTCGCCGACGATAACACCCTCCTTCCTGCTGAGAACGTCTTTGGCACCCATGATGATGGTAGTAGTATTGGTCTGTTGTGTGTGGTGTGTGTGGTATGTGTAGGGAGTGGCAGTATAGGTGTGTGGTTGATGACGGAGTAAGAGGACGGGCGTGTCAAGATGAAGTGAAGTGGGAGCAGTTAAAAGGAATTGCGTAGTTGATAGGAAGAGCGGGGCAGGGCACCGGAACGAGTCGGTACAACCACGGAGGAGAGAAAGGCTTTGGATATGCCGCTACCGTACTTTTCCGCTGGCGGTGCGTTGTTTTCCGATCCAAATATCGTGAAACCGCTGAAATAGTAATTACTGCCAACCATCAGCCCTGTGTCTATCGGAGCTGCCATCTCCTCGCTGCCGCCGGAGCAATCGACTGGAAATCCGCCAGGAATCCGCCTTGTCTCTGTCTGTTGACTCCACGTATTGTGGACGACATCCCACTTCGCGGGGCATTCAATCGAGCTCGAGCATCTGGACCTCTACCTACCTCCACCTCCACCACGGTAAAAATCAATGCGACCACTAAGTTTTCAGCATCATCAGGCAGATCAATTGAGCACGCCAAGAATTCCCGTACGTGTCCCTGGTAGCTCTTCGAAAGCGTGCGAGCTGAGAAAAAGCCCGGAGGGTTTTGAAGAAATTCATTTTTATGACCTCACATGCCCAGAGGATCTTAGGGGGTCTTCTATAGTGCCAGTACGTAAGCATTCTGGATGTCAGCGGTTGCTTTGGTATAACTGGGCTTGCATCAAGCAAAGAAGAATATTGCATCTGCTAATTGAAAAGACTGTTTCAACTCCAACCCCTTTTCCAATATGCACACGTGACTCCATGCTGAAAGGGGATCGGTGGGTCATCAATCATAGACTCGAGTTCCATCAGACCAAACCCTTTGCTCAACCCTATTCTCCCCATTTCTTCGCCACCATGCCATCGGGCGGCTGCGTCTCGACCTTGCCCTTTGAAACCGAGCTCCATTCCGTGCTCAGAGATGTTCCGTTGCTTTCGGTGTAGCTCTTCATCATTGCCCTCTTCTGGTCGTCGGTGGCACCGGCGTAGATGCTCTGGAAAAAGTCATTCGGGCCCTCTATTCCTTCATCGTCCTCTGCATCTTTCGAATTGGGATCCCGCTTCTTCGTGAGGCTACTTGCTAATTTGTCCCAGTCTTTTGGCCCACTGCGCGAGGAGCTGGGGTAGAGGTGGGCTGCCGACTTCGACTCAGACAGCACAGCTGCTTTGACTGGATCGGGACTTGATGTGGTGTCCTTCGATTGTATGGCGGCTCCCGTCCCCTCCAGACCCTTCCACTTCTCTCCAGGCGTCGCCTTCTTCAAGACAATCTCAATTTTGTGGGGGGTGATTTTGGAGGTTGACTTTTCCACGTCCGCGGGTGCGAAAAGGGGGTCTATTGAGAAGTCATAGACCGAGTTGTCTGCGGTGGGGAATGAAACGGAGATGGACTGGGGCTGTATATCAATTGACGCCTTGTCTTGGGGAACGCCCTTCGCTAGTATATTCAAGAAAACGCTGTCTGGACTCTGGAACCAGTCGTGCTTGATTTTGCTCGCTGGGGTCGGCGCAATGGCTTTGGGCGCTGCTGGCTCGTTTCGTGTCGTCTTCTCCTTGCTCGTGATGCCCTCTGCCTCGTCCGCTGTCGGAGTTTCTGTGATACCCAGGCTCAACTTCTTGCCCGCATCATCATCCCCCAACTTGCCCAATTTGGTCTTGATATTTGCCTCCCAAAAAGTGTTTGTCTTGAGCTTCTCGTTGAACTTCTTGACGAACTGCAGCACAAACTGCGCATCGGCATACCGCCCCATGTTATACAAAATAACCATTCTCTTTTGTTGGGCATCAGCGATTTGCTCCCGCCTTGCTCGTGCCTGTGCATTGCGGACTGCGTGGTTTGCATCGGCGAGAGCCAGCTCGAGGTCAGGGGGGGATTTTCGCTGGTAGGCAGTGGATCGCTTGATGTAGTAGTCCACGGAGCTTGGGGACTGCTTTATGGCTGCAGTAAATTCTTTGGCAGCTTCATCAAATTTGCCCGCTTCGAGTGCGGCGTCACCGCGTTTGGCGTTGTCCATGTCGTCGAGAGTGTATTTTAGCAGCGATCGCGGGGAGGTATTGCTTTTTGGGTAGACCTGTTCCAGCAGTCTTATGATAGACGGGGAGATGTGGACAGAGAGTTGCTTGGTCTTGGTGAAGCAACAACAACTCTACCTTGAGCCTGGCTACGGCGAATATGGAAGCGCAGCAGGTGGAAGCATCTCGAAAAGGCGCTAGTCTGGATGCGGGCTAGCGCTAGAACACTTCCCATACCTCAAGCTCACCTGATCTCATCTTCAACGCAGAGACTCAGACGGCACTCTACTGGTGGTCAAATATCGTCAACAATTTGTCGTTCTTCATGTCCATATGGAATGCTCTCATTCGGACTCATCACATTACCTCTCGCAAGAAGGTTGCTCATCTAAAGAAAGCTGCCGATCGATGTCATGTCTTTGCTCTTCTCCGAAGCGGAGGATGTCCCGGCATCATGTACTGTGAGGGTGATGAAGAGGGTGTGAAATCGTGGGTAGCTGCTGTACAGGTGTGCTCGGCCACTCTGCTGTCTTGTGGGGTTCATGCTGACCCGTACCTCAGAATCTACGATACAAAGACTTTCAGTTGGTCGCTCGTCCAGCCTCTAAGAGCACCGTTGCAGAATCCTCAGACCGTAACAAGTGCGGTCTATCAGAAGTAGAGAGCGTCAAAAGCTTCAGCATGGCAATGGAAAGCCGAGATTGTCTCCAGTGGTGGAGGCACGCCATGGGCTATGTCAGTGAGCCTCCAACATGAGGGCGAGGCTCAAAGATATCCGGAACAACAACTCTATGGCTTGCTAATCATGCTCTCAATCACTTCTGGGTACAGCCTGCAGCAATGCCAATGTCTCCAGTTCTTTGCTCTTTAACAAGTATGCCTCACCTAGAACAAAGGCCATTTGATCCTCTTCTGGGCTGCAATGAAGTATCCCACGGTTATACACGGCCGAATTCCGTGGATTTCTTTAGCTGGAGGAGGAATCCCATGGTACCTACCGGCCTCCATAAAACCGCTATTGTCTGTTCATCACTCTTTCTCCTCCTATGCCATTCGTTATGGATACTGAGAGAAGCGACTTCGAGGCGGATTATAGAGTTTTGGACTCTTGGTTATGGATTGGGCGAGCAACTCTAACCATAAGAATGTTTGGTTTCGCTACAGGCGTGTGAGATGATGTACGATGGAGCTTTTTCTTGTCATGGGGCAGATTCACATTCATTCGAACTAATTTTAGGGGAGCAGTGGTGGGAGGGAGGCCCTGATCACGTGGCTGGTCTCGCGGTCGGGTTCCGCTTGGAGCGCCACAATTTTGCGTCGACCAGGCCGAGGAAGCGGCCAACAATCAGCATTTCTAACCACCATGGTGCGTCGTCCGGCCTCCGCTCCTCTATCACGACCACAAGGCTGACGAGCCAAGAAGATGCTGACAGCAGGTGGCTCCAAAAAAGCCCAGGAATAAGCCCAACGCTTGTTTCAACCACCCGATTCGGCAAAAGCCCAGGAATCATCTTTGCTCCAAGATGGCAGCTGGACTTTCTTCGTTGTGCTTCGCCCCCAAACAACACAAGCACTCTTGTCAAGAGCATGGAAAAGAGCTTAATTAATATGGCTACATGAGCGCCATTAGGCGGCCAGTTGCTTGATGTTCCTTCCCACTGATGCGCTGTCGTTGTTTGAAGGAGCGCGCAGGCTCAGCCCCATTCCGGGGCTAGGCGAGCGAGATGATAGATCCCATCTTGTTACCTCCAGCCCTGTGCCACAGCCACGGCTCACCAAGAACATGCGGCTTCAATATCCTACGGGTTGGTTCCGCTGTCCTGTGAGTGATTCAAACACACTCATACCAAGGTGGAGAGAAATCATGAGCATCTCATCACACAGAACAGGCTTCAGAATCCTACCTTAGGCCTGTCGATTCCCATGCAGAATAACATCGCCAGACCTTGTAGGGCTGAGTATCAATCATCAAAACCACTCCTTCGCGCATCCCATGCAGGGCTGTTCAAACACAGCAGCTCCCATGCGCCAGCCCAGCCCGTGGAGAATGGAGATGGCATGCGGCCACGGACAAGCAGCCCAGGCCCCACGTACAAGATTAATCGCCTATCAAGCCACTGGGCTGAATGTTCTTCACTTTTGCCCACAAACAGTCAATTGGAATCTGTGGCTTTGCGTGTGCATATCTGCTGAGACTCTGGTTAGGAGTGCTATTTTAACCGAATTCTGCATTGCTTTCCGTCCGGGGAGTTAACTATATAGTATCTCAGGTCCTCCTTCTATCTCGCCTTGCCTTCTTCAACAACGTCACTGTTGCTTTCATACTGACTCGTTGACGGCTTCCGACTTTGTGTCTTGGAAGCGGATCTGCTGAACTTCCCTTCTTCTGTTCTCCTTCATATTTTCCGAGACTGATTCCGTCAAAATGCCTCTTTTTCGAACACAAACACACAACCCGAAGAATAGCCACCACAATGACCTGGATAGAGCGAAGTACAGTACGTTGGCAACATTTTTTCTTGATATCACGCTCTGACATCTTATAGGACAACACCACATCGTCCCATGGATTGAATCTCCTCTCATCGGCGCCAACCTGAAGGACCACGTTTTCCAGCAGCGTCACGAAGCGAACACCGTCGAACTGTTCTTTGACCTATTCTTCGTTGCCAACCTCGCCACATTCACCGCGTACCATTCAGTCACGGACAAGCCTTCTCTGTTCGCATATATCGGCTTCTTCTCCATCTTATGGAGCAGCTGGTACCAGATCACTCTCCACGACGTCCGCTTTGCTCGAGACTCCATCTATGAGCGTGCCTGCAAAACCATTCAGTTTGTGGCTTTCATTGCGTTCGCTCTTGTCGGATCTGCCTTCGCTCCAGGTACAAAAGACGCCAACAACACGTTTCATTAAGCTACGATAGCTCCTCAACTGGGAGCTTCGTTTGAAAATGCGTAGTTTTCAATGGGACTAACTCGACCAGGAACTTCCGTATTCTTTGCTACACTCTCATCATGACTCGCGTTCTTCTCGCCCTCCAGTACACTGTCGTCTTTATATACGTCTTTCGCAGCGGCAAGCTCAGAAATCTCCTCCTTCCCCTTGCATTCAACATTGCCACTTTTGCAATAGTCACCATCGCCTTCGGTATTGTCACTCCCACTTACAGGGGGAACATGTTGGTCACGGGCATGAAGGTCAGGAGAAGGGGCATGGGAGGGCTCCCTTCGATGAAGAGTTTGGCGGCCAATTCGGCAGCAACACTTCGAGGCTGTCGGAGCAGGATCGCAAGGCAGATGTTCATCTCGCCGCGCATCTACTGCCGTCTTCGCAGTTTCCCTCGAGGTCGCCTTCTCCCTCCGGATAATTTCCCCAGTTTGTCAAGATGTGGGCTCTTTTGCCTGTACGCGACGCAGTTGTCTCCGAATCGGAATGTCTTCCCGAGCGATACCCAAATACCCCACGTCCACACGGCGTTCTGCCCGGGTCATTGGGCAGCCCCTTTGTCGCTTCTTTCGATTTTTTTTCTTGTTTTCTTTCTTTCATCTTCGATCTTTCCTTTCTATGCAGCGTTCCAGCGTTTGAGCGAGCGAGGCGCGAGAGCAGCGCATGTCCTTTTTATTTACTTTCGACATCATAGAGGTGGCACGGTTTTTCCTTGGCGGCAGTTTATCTTTGTTTACCATTGATTATATTATATCTTAATGTTTATGATGCTGGTTACCCATCCAATTACATCTCGCGAGCGCTCACAGTATGCTAACGTCCTTAACGCAAGCAATGGTGAAAGTTATTTCAGCTAAACCGATATCGCGGATCCGATATGATCCAGCAGGCCCGTATGAGGAATGTGAATTGCTGGGAGGCGATTGATTTGGAGTTGCTCGATATTGAGTTGGAAGTGTATGCAGTTCTCTGATATCTAGATTCCTGGGTCACTCATCGCGTTCACGTTCCGACCCTCCTTTTTTCTTCGCCAAACCTCTTTCACATTTCGCCAAACATATCCATTTGCAGTAGTGAAAGATCTGAACCTTCCTACCGAGAGCATATCTGCACTGAGGAGTTGTATCTGCCACTTTGGGTTTGATCCTCCATGTCATGCCAATTTTGCTTTTGAACGTCACACATCACGTTCACGCGGCATTTGGCACTCGGCATCTTGCATTCTTATATATAAGTTTATAACCTCACATTAAGAGACAGAACTCAAGCTACATAAGAAAAGGCTATCTGCTAGCCAGCAGGCTCGTCCCTCTCCGCATTAGACAAGCCACAGATCAATTAGTACGGGAAGAGAAGAGGAATGAAAACGCAAAGTAAAGGAAAAAGAGAAATCAAAAGTACAGAGAAGAAGAAACAGAAAAGGAGAGGCAAGAGCCAGTCCCCAGAAGTAAAGCCCGTAGGCTAGACCGCCACCCCCATACATCTCGCCCGAGAGGAAGATGCTTCTGCAAGAACGCCGATTAAGATCAGAAAGGGCCCCATTCGCCGAGAGATGGAGAGAATTACCACAGAGATTCCACCTCGTAGAATCGAAAGAAAAGAAAGAAAAACAAGCCTATTAGCATCAGAAAGACAGCCCTGTACCGACGAGCATTAGAGATGCAACAGGAAAAACCCAGACTCGAGATCCAGGCTGCGAAAGCTCAAGTACGGTCCCAGTGTACGTCTCCCACACGGGAAGGACACCACACTCCGCACCTCAACATCATCTCCACCTCTTCTTCTTCTTCTCCATTCACCGCCTACCACCCCATCTCCCGATGCTGTCTCCTGTGCCGCCTAGTCCTCCTGGAAGCCTCCCTCTCTTCCACCTCGGCCATCTCAGCCCTCCTGGCAGCTTCCCTATGCTCCCTATCAGCCCTCCTCAAATTCTCCGGTGTAATCGGCAGTCGACGGGTTTGCCTCGGCTCCGGGATCCTCTGGTCTCCACTCCTACTCAAAACGACCCTCACACCATGAACGTTCCCGGAAAGAGTTGTACCCGTCGCAGGAGATCCAGTCGAGACAGCCGCCTCTCCACGCGCCACAGTCGAGAGGGAGCCGCCGCTCCACAGGTCAGCCGGGGGCGAAACGGTGGCTTGAGCGGGGTGGGCTGGTGGATTGTGTGGACTGTAGATGGGGGAAGTAGGGCCGGGAGGAGCGCGATGAGAACGATGGCCTGACGTCGCAGCGTGGTGAGAGTGATGACCGGAAGGAGCGGGGCCTGGACGAGGCGGGGAAGGAGCAGCGACAATAGGGCGCGGCGTCCGGTTTGATGATGATGGAGACGAGCTGCTGGTGCCCGTACTATTATCCGTGACGTTAGCCTGTTGAATAGGCTCACCCCAACCCATCGATGCATACGGTGATCGCGAGCTTGAGAGACCGCTACCACTGCCACTTTCTCGGGATCGATGCGTCTCTGGGCCCGAGCCATGTTGACGTTGCCGGGACTGGTGACGGTCTCGCGATTCCTGATCGTTCGCCGAAAGGTTAGCGGTTGTGTTGTTTTCGTTAATATTCAATGGTCGGACGTGGCGGAATCCAGCGGCAATCTCGGCTTCGAGGGAGCCGGCCGACGCTCGAGTTGTAACGAGGGCTTGAGGATGGGAGTTCTTTGCGCGCTGACGAGTCTCCGCGGAAGCCGACGAGCTTCGTAGGATAAGCGCTCGGCTTGCTTGCTCGTTACTGGCGACTTGGCCAGCGACCTGACGTGCAGACGCCGGAGCAGGAGCACCAACCCGGTTCGGGTGATTTCCGTCGCGCTGTCCAGTCTCCCGAGTATTTGATGAATGTTGGGGATTCCTCGCTGAACGTGCCTCTTGGGGCGTCTGGCGCGGAGTTGGAAGAGGAGTGTTTACCTGAGTTGAGCTGGATTCGCTTGTTCGACGGTCATCTTCACGGAGTCGGCGTTCGATTGGGACCGGGTCTGAGATCGTATCCGAGGAATTTGGATACGGATGTCGGTTATAGGTCTTCGAGGTGCCTAAACTGGTTGGTCCACTATCTTTCGTTGCTGGCCGTGAAGCATGATTGTGGCGCTCGCGATGATGTTCTCCATGTTCGTGGCGATGTTCACGGTGCCCGCGGTGTTCTCGGTGCTCACGGCGGTCCTTATGCTCGTGATGGTGCTCGCGGCGTCCATGATGATGCTCACGGTGCTCTCGATGCTTGTGGCGGGATTCGCGGTCGTGCTCGTGGCGATGTTCGCGGTGCTCGTGGCGATGCTCGCGGTGCTCGTGGCGGTGCTCGTGGTGCTCGTGGTGCTCGTGGCGATGCTCGCGGTGCTCGTGGCGATGCTCGCGGTGCTCGTGACGATGTTCGCGGTGCTCGTGGTCGTGTTCCCGATGCTCACGGCGATGCTCTTTCCGCTCATGGTGAGATTCATGGCGAGTTTCCTTGCGGCGCTCGACGGCAGGAGCATCGCGAGATCCGTGGCCGGTTTCATGATGGTGGCGACGATGATGGCGTGCGTGCTTGTGTTTGTGTTCACGACGCTCATGTGAACTCTCATGCTCGCGAGGCTCACGACCATGCTTCCTCTGCGAATGTGGGACGGCACTTGGAGGGGGCGGAGCCCAGTTTCCACCACCCCTCGGAGCAGCAGCCTTGGCTGGCATGAGATCCGATCCCACATCTCGAGAGGTTTCTGCTGCAGTCTTTTTCGGGGGATCGGTACGCCGATGAGATGGCCGAGAAGGTCGTCCGGAAGAGCGTGAAGTCCTGTTGATTCGGCGGCTAACCCATGACTGGCCGACGTACCGCACATCGCCATTGAAGAACTTGTTGGTCAAACAATCCTTGTTTTCTGGGACGTAAGTAAGGTAGGCGACCAATTTCTGAAAGAGGCGTCGAGTTGGACCAGGGCCTGACTGCCTAGTGGAAACAGTTTGAACATCGGGGTGGGACTCGGTATGGAAGAAGGAGAAGAAACCCCTAGAGGGCTCAGAATTGCCCGTCGCTTCCGCGTTGGCCAGAAGCTGATCGATGACCTCCTTCAGTCGAATACGCCTGGCTTCCAAAGGCTCGTATGGCAAAGCCTGCTCTTCCCATTCTTCGTCGTCCCAATGACGTCCGTTAGGTTTAAAACCTTGTTTGAAGGGCTCCCATTCGTCCTCATCATTTCTCTTGTAGTACTCGACCCATGGGGGAAGGCCCATATGCGTGGTTCGCTTGAGGAAGGTCCCAATGTAATCAGGGTTCGCGTCAAAGTTCCACTCGTAGTCCGCATCGCGTGTGAAGACTTCGTCAGTCACCTCTGGCGGGTTGTTCGAGAGACGAGACATGCGTGGGATATCAAGTCGAGTTCCCCTCTTCTTAGTAGTCATAACGCGGAAGTATGGAAAGCGGCTGATCAGGTTGGCGTTGGTGGACTTCGGTTGGATGCCAGTGTTCAGATTCCGTCGGGTGCCTCCATTCGTAGCTTGCTGGCCGGTGTTGTTACCATTCTGCTGCCCGCCATTGTTCGCATTCTGGTTATTGGTGCGATTGGCGTTCTGGTTGTTGCCATTTCCTCTCTGGTTTCCAGAACTCCGAGTCGGTGGGTTGTGATTCGTATTCGATCGGACCTGCGTGCTCCTGCGAACTCTCCAATACCTAGGAGCCATGATGTCTCCACTGAAAGGCACATTGCCTAGTAGATGAGGAGGCACAAGTGTGACACCGCTACGCTTGTAGGGATGAGGAGGAAGAGCCGCGAGCTGGTCACGCTGATTTGCTTGTAAGTCAAGTGTAGTTGTGTGGGGCAGGGAGTTATTCACCTGTTCCTGAGTAATATCCTGTGGCATTCTGCTTAATCCGCCAACGGAAAGTCCAGCCTGCCTAGTCGGGGAACGGTTGTTGTTGCTCTGGGAGTTTTGGGCTGGCGAGCGTGACAAAACCGCAGCGGGCCTAGTCGGAGTGCGATTGTTGTTGGCAGAAGGGAGCGATGCGACTGCGGTTTGATCTTCATGAAACGACATGTCAGTTCTGTTGTCAACAAAGCTTCCAGTGTCGTCGTCGTCACTCGACTGTACAGTCGTGTCGGATTGGGAAGTCATGCTGCCTGGGCGCTGATGCGTAGAACCAGCAATGGATCGAGGTGCGCGTGAGCGAGTGTGGTAATTACCGTGTGCGGCGTTTGTGCTCTTGGGTCCAGATGCGCTGAGCTGAGAGCGAAGGCGTCCTCTGCTCGCTTCAAGATGACGCTGGCTTGGATTGATCGTGCTCTCGCCGGTGGTGGGCTCGGTGTCTTGTGGTCGCTGAGTGGAGCGTGAGCGCGAGTTGTTGTTGTTGATAGTAAAGAAAGCTTACGGATGCAGCGCGCGCGTCAGCAGCGTTGTTCAGAGTCCTTCCACCGCTTTGCTGCCTGGGCCGAACAGCTGAACTCGGATTGTTCGTGCGAGGTTGAGGCGTGCGGCGGTCGTCCGTAGTTGACGGCTGGTCACTGTTGTTGTCGGGTGTGCGCTCAGTTGAGCCGCCGCGAAGTGCAGATGGGCTGCGAGAAGGAGATGGGCTGGGGCCAGCAGGACGGTGCAAGCCAGGATTGTACGCTGCGTCTTCGTCGAAAGGGAAGCCAGGATCGATTTCTCCAGAGTAGTTGCTCTCGCTCCGCGTGGTGGGTCTGCGGGCAGAGTGGGTGCGTGTGTGCGCAGCATCACCAGCCGCGTGAGGTTGGGGGACGGGAATCATGTGACTGCCGTCGTCAATCCTGCTCCGAGGTCTGCCAGTCGATGAATTGGGAGATGGCGAACGTCCACGTGACCGTCCTCGACCAGTGTTCCTCGACTCCGGTCGCTGCGGAGGGAAGCGATCAGGTCAGCAGAGACGCTTAAGGCGCTAGATATTTTGGAGGTGGACTGACCCTCATTTGCAAGAAAGACACATTGTCGTCAATGTAGCTACCATTGTACGAAGACATGGCGACAGTACCTGCGGATGCGTGTGAGTCCGACTAATTCCAATCTACAAGTTGAAGGCTTTGAGGGCGCTGGAAGTTCTAGCAAGCTAGAAGCTTTCCAGAGCCTCTGGGCGTTCGGTGAGGGTGAGTGTGCGTGTGGGCGAGCGTGCGTGTAAGTGCACGTTTTGCTCATTACCTTTGCGTTTCTTTCTTCGCGAAGAAGACGTGCCCTAGCACAAGTGTGGATAGAGGGGCAAACCACCAGGATAGAGAATGAAGATAGAGAAGGGGGTGGTTGTGTGGTTGTGAAGGAAGCGCAGCGCGGCGGCGGTGGTGGTGAGTGAGAGTTGGTATAGGCAATGTGCCGGAAGAGGAAAACGGGAGGTTGGGGCCTGAGGCAAGAGCTACCGTCCGGAAGTTCAGTCATTCACTCGGCGGGCGACCAATGCACAGCTGAGTCGGCACCGGATGGTTCCCTGCCTTTGACCTCTCTTGGCCGAATAGAGAGGAGATGGGACCGTAGCCTAGCAGCCTGCGGCGAGCACGTGCTGCCCGGTCATCTTGACCTGCACCAAGCACCTCCAGCTTCAACATGTCCATGCTTGCACGTGAAGCTTGAAACTTGCTCTTCTCGTTCATCCAGTACATGGCCCCGTGCAAATGCTTCAACCTCGTCAGGCACTGGGCGGGGATCCGAGTGAGGTCTGCGAATGGCTTTAATCGGCTTGATCTTCAACGTACCAGAGTGATGATGAGGATTCTCTCTAACCGGGCATGCACGCTTTCCCACGCTCTTTCTCGGCAGAATTGATCTTATCTAAGAAGATGTTCTTTACTCGTAACCCATGGAAGGCCAAGGAGTGGTATATGGAGCGTGGAGTCGTCACCTCCATCCTACCTGTAATTCCGATACCTGCAGTGGCTGCAGCTTTTCAATTGAACATTTGACAACTTGATGGACGCGGAAACGCTTCAGAGGAAGAACGCTTTCAGTCTGGCCGCAGCGCACCGTTAAACAGACATATCAGGTTGCCTCCGGGGTCAAAAGACAGCGTCTCTGCGTAAACTTTCCGTGCATGGCCAAACAGGATCGATAATCCAAGAAGTCAGTCCAAGTTCCAGCGTGAATGAAAGGCATTGGTTCTCTGGGGCCTTGTGAGTACCAATATCCACATATGGATCCTCAGCCTTCTCCTCTCCAGCCGGGAGTAGGTACGGAGACACCATCCCCTTGTTCCCCTCGAACTGAACCGATCCGTCAGTATGTGTGGTAAGCTCAATGCCTCATTCTGCTGATATCTCTTTTTTCAGTCATACCAACCCACGCTGTGAACGAAGCTCCAGAATAGCCTCAGGGCAAACAGTTCGATCCTGTGATATTCCTAGCCCACGTTCATCTTGGGGACTGAAACTCCTCTGAGCTTAGATATAGATGCTTCAGCACTGGCTTGCGAATGGAAAGCCGCCCACAATGAACGGCTTATCAAGAAGTTGCTTGTCCTTTGATGCTTTGAAGTGTCCATGGTCTAAGCGTATCGATTGGAAAAGCAACATCTGAATAAGCGAGGAAGGAGCCTCCAGCAGTACTCAAACAAGAAATATGATCTTACTCCAGCATATCCCGGGCAAAATGAGGAATTGGGCAAGCTGTAAGCTGCTAAACCACAGCCCATCAGTCAAAGATCTCCAGAAGCGATTCCTTGCATTGAAGAAGCTTGGTAAGCCATCCTTTCGTTCAATTGCATCCCTCGTTGAGAGGGGAAAGTGAGCGTGATCAGAACTCTCTTCGGTAAGAGCCGTTGATATCAGGTAGATACACTCCAGAAAAGAGCCCGTAGCTGTAGTTAGAGCTTTTGGGGAGGGAGACCAGCGACCTCGCTGAAGAACAGAAGGAAGTGAGCGCTATCAGAGTTTTCGCCATTGTAGAGATGCTGGGGAATGTTTCGATGTGCCCAGAAAGGTCCCACAAAATTATATCCCAGACAACAAAGAGTCAAGTGGTACGAGCTCCATCCACCTTGGCAGGAGAGCTGTAAAGTGAGCGTGGTCTGAGACCTGATTTGAAAGAGCGTTAAGCGTTGGATAACGGCGTAATGATATCCCGTAGGAAGGCTCAGGGGGTTCGATTGGCTGAGGAGCATCGAGAAGTGAGCGGGATCGGAGTTTTGACAGGTAGCTCTGGATGCTGGTTCGATCTGCTGAATGGGAGTTTGGAGATTGCCAATCCAGATGGAGTCTTTGAAGTGGAGAAACTTTGGCACTGTGGCTCAGGTATCGATATGGCTGGAGGTTGAACAGAGTCAGGTTTCTTTTCTAAGATAGACAGCTTGACGAAGCACTGGGAGGAAGGCTGTTCAGGCTGGGAGCCTGGCAGTCCTGGGATTGAGGGGCAATGGAGGAACTACTCTGAGAAACGCAGGCGGGTACTATGTGGCAGACCAAGGAGAAGTTCCATTTGAGGAAGGCGAGACCGGATGTGGATGGATCGGAGCATTGGGGGAGTTGAACATGAAGACGATTGCCTAGGTAGGACAATGGAAACAGAAGCAGCCTAGAAGATCTTTCCTGGATGGAGGGATGGCGTGGTCACAGATGAAGCATAGGTAGATGTGATGAGAAACGGGCAGGGGTTGTGGGAGATCTACGCGGAAAAACATGACAACGATCAAATATGGGATTGTGGATCCGAGAAAGCTTAGAAATAGGAGAAACATACACGAGGAAAGATAGATGAGATAATGATCTTAGAAGTTAACATGGGACAAGCCATGGCGGAACACCACGAAGAGTCCATTTAGAATCCAGGAGAAGACAGGATCCGGGGTAGTGGCAAAGAACAATGATTTTACTCTTGACCCTCCATAAATATCTATACCGACCTCGTCAAGAGTTAAACACAGACCATGAAAGAAATCAAACCTACCTCCGAACCTCGATTCTACAGTCTCGCCCTCTCCTTCCCCTTCTCCTCATCCCACCTCTTTTGCAGCTTCCAGCTCTTCAGAAATGTCCACAGCGCCGCCAATCCTCCAACTGGCGGCACAATCAGACAAGTCCAGCTCCACCACCCGGGGGTTCCCTTCCTCACCAGCCTCATAACCCTTTCGACCTCCGACGCCAACTTGCCCTTGTCCTCATCATTCCACACCACCTCTCCCCACCCTGTTCCCCTCGCGATCGCTCTCGCAGCCTTTTCTCGCACATCGCCTTGACTCCCAACCCTATTTCTCGCGTCCTCTTCGCTCAGATGCGAGTCCCGCGCCCTCAGCCGCTGTAGCTGGATATCCGGGTCCGACACCGCAACCACGACGACACAGCCACACAGTCTTTCCCAAGATCCGCCGGACTCGAACAGCAGGGGAATATCGAGCACGACACACCACGCCCCTTTGATGTAGTTGACCATGATCTGACGGAATATCTCGCGGCGGACGGCGGGGTGAACAATGCTATTTAGCTTTTTCCTGCCCTCCTGCGCGGTCGGGGAGTCGCCGAAGATGCGGCGACCAAGCGCAGGCCGGTTGAGCGGTCGGCCTTTGCCATCTTTGCCGTCCTCTTTGCCGCCGCTGAGAGGGTCTCCTAGGGGGAGGAGAAGTTCCGGCGTAGAGGGGAGGAAGTGCGACACGATAGCCTTGTAACCTGCTGTTCCGGGCTCAACGACTTGGCGGGCGATTACGTCTGCGTCGATGATGGGGAGGTTGTAGGGTGGGCTGCGGAGGATGTTTGAGACGCTCGATTTGCCCGTTGCGATGGAGCCTGTCAGGCCCAAGAGAAGCATTTTGACGGACTTGGAAGCAACTAAGAGGGCAGAGAGTTGATTATAAGGGCGTGTTGTTTGTAGTCGCTACTGCAATCGCAAAGAGATAGCGAATGCGCTCGCGATGCGAATGTGATTCACATTGTGGTGTTGCTTGTGATGGGGTTGACGTTGGAGCTCAAGGAAGCGGGAGTATATATTAACCGAGGTGGACAGTCACGTGAGAAACGCGTCGCGTTACCTAGTCTCGCGTCATAAGCAAGCAAATTTTAGGAAGAAGGCGAATATTCATCTCATTGGGTTTCCTTAGAAGTCTTAATGATGGGATACTGAATTTGGGTGCCCCTGACTCCTGTGATCCATTTGTACAGGACGGAAAATCGGCCTTGATTTCCCTCCCCCGAGTGCCGTTCAGCGCCAGTCTTTAAGCCAAAGAGCCATCCATCCGCGCCGCAACGCCCGCTGAATGAATCGACCGCACGAAGATCTAGAATACTGTGTTGGTCGTATTCACGTGTCCCGAGACTATGATCTCCCTTCAGGCGGCCTCCTCCTTTACACCGTTAGTCCCCGCATGCATATCAACATCTCCAGCAACAACCTTCGCACCGCCCGATGAAGCGTCCCCGATGCCCGGCGTCTCTGCGATTGTGTTTCCTTCTTCGTCGAGATATTCAAAATTGTACTTGGAGAGATACTGGGGGATCGCTGCGAGTTGGGGCCCGTATCGTTGGGTGTTGTCGTAGAGCTCGAAGACGGGGACAGCGAGGAGCTTCATGTTCTTTGGCACGCTCAAGACCTCTGCAGATTATTTCAGCGACATGCTCGTAGATGTCGTACGTGTGTTGTACGTACTCGTTCTTGGTAGATGTATAAAGTACAGCTTCTTGCACTCCTTCGGCCGGGTGCAGTGTGGTGGTATGTACGGGTACATGAAGGTCTCGAAATTGGGTCTCCACCATTGCGCCAATGTATCGCCAATCTGCCACTCGTCATTGACGCCTTCGCCAGAAAACTGTGATCCGACTGGGGCGAGTCTGTCGTTCAGCCTCGTCTTGAAGCCTTCAATCTCGTCGTCTTCAGCCTGTAGATAGTCGCCGGGTCTCGGTTGCGGTTAGCGAGGTATACTCTACTATTCAAAGAAGACACACACAGCTTGAAAAAGGCGTTTGCGATCTGCAGCATGAGGATGTGCGGGGACTTGTGTTCGTGGCAGAGGAGGATGCCCTCGCACGTTCGTCGCATGCCATGCTCTTTGTAGTGTGTTTCGAGTCGTTCCAAGCGCGAGACTACCGAAGGGTCTTCTTCTGGCTGTGCATCTTTGGTGCCGAAGGTGTAATTGCTCAGAGGGTAGAGCTTGATGGTCTTGGGCTGGTTCGCGTTGAAGTCTTTGGGGATGATGGGTCTGTCCATGGTCAGATTTGTTGCAGCTGTGGTATGGAGTGGTTGGTGTGTCCTCACTGATATGAGCTCTGAGAAGCTGACTGGGGAATGGTCGACATGACGGCTTGGGTTTGAGTGTTCAGTGTTGCGACTCGAGGGGGAAGAAGAAAGTTGGAGCTCAGCAAACATGGCTTGGCGCGGCGAGCAAGCTGGAGCCGCTCAGCCCTACGGAGCAAGCCATCACCTCAACTTCTTCGATTGTGTACCTACTTACAACCTTGATTCTCCTTTGAGACTCACAACTTGTGTCTCGTCTGATTACTAACCTAATGTTGCCGTCCATGCATTGAGAGAGCGGCAAGACAGATGGCCAATGTCCCTTCCATGATGCTCGCATGGTTGTCCGAGTCGAGTACTACAGCTATAGGTTGGCACGGTTGGTAGGAGAGGAAATGCTGCTTCGAGTCTTCTTTTCTATACCTTCAACGTGATTCTTTGGCCCTGATATTATAGCTCCTAATTCTGCCACGCTACATGTTCCATTCATACCAGTCTTATTTTCTCAGTAGGATGATCGGACAAGATGATGCACACGTCTCCCGCTCCTTGTTCCTGAGAGTGAGGAGAAGCTGGAGACCTCGGTATTGGCCATAATGACTGCGGAGGCGGGCATGCACCTGCATATCTTGCATGTCTTTTTGAACCACGAATTGTCTTCATCTCAACTGCATTTCAGCTGCTTCCTTTCGCCTTGGAATCTTGTATAGACCGTGGCACGCCTTGAACACGGGGTTGCTGACTGATCCATACCAACCATGGCTCTAGGTGATTACACCACCCACCCTTGCGGTCCCCATATTAATATGGCCTTTGCTTACACCGTACAGTGACGGCAGCAGCCGTGGCCGGTACTGTCACAGCGACAGCTTATCTCGATGCCAAGTTCGGCATTAGAAAAGATATAGAGGGAATCACCAGAGTAAAGAGGTCCGAACGAGACCACGACAAACAAGGTACGTGCTCACGTGCCGTTTCCCATCATACCTCCCGGTGCTCACATTTGCCAGTACTTGCCAATCGGATTTCCCCTTGGTACATCATCGATGAGAAATGCAAGCTGTACTGGAACAGGAGAGCAATATGGTCCCGATCAGGATGCTACACCTATGGCGAGATGCACACGGGTATTGCCCGATATGCCAACTGGCTGCTCGAGCAGGACATCAAACCCGGGGAACTCGTTGCCATGTATCTGAACAACAGCCCGGAGTTCATGATCATGTGGTTTGCCTGTCTATGCATTGGCGCTGCTCCGGCTTTCATCAATTATAACCTCGAAGGCAAAGGCCTGCTCCATTGCCTGGACGTCTGCGAGACGAAACTGATTATAGTGGATGATGATGATGCCTTTCGAACCCGGATTGAAGGCAGTCGGGCAGACATCGAACATCGGAACACGAGGATCGTCTATCACACCAAGCAATTGATGCAAGAGATCGCCCAGAAATCACCACTCTCACCAGGCGATGAGTACCGAAGCAATGTCAAGGGGTCCGATCCTCTCTGCTTGATATATACAAGGCAAGCCTCTCATATTTCAAGCCCCTATCTCTTCTGACTCTTTAGCAGCGGCACGACTGGTCTCCCAAAGGGCTGTGCCTTTACCATCTCCCGCTTCCGTCTTCTCGGATGCCACATCAAACCCCCCTACGAATGCGTCCCCGGAGTAGACTGCTGGTACAACTCCATGCCCCTCTATCATGGCACCGGTGGCATCACCACCTCCCTCATGCTCCAAGCAGGCCTTTCCGTCGCCATCGCCCCGCGCTTCTCCGTCTCCAATTTCTGGCCCGATATCCACGACAGCGGCTCCACCTGGTTCGTCTACGTCGGCGAAACAGCTCGTTACCTCCTCTCAGCGCCTCCCCACCCCCTGGAACGCTCCCACCGCCTCCGTGGCGCCTACGGCAACGGCCTTCGACCCGACGTGTGGATGAAATTCCGCGAACGCTTCAACGTCCCGGAAATCGCTGAGTTCTTCAACTCGACCGAGGGCATGTTCCATCTCATCAACTACTGCAAGGGTCCATACCTTTCAGCATGCGTCGGTCATCATGGCCTCATTGCCCGCACGCTGTTGCACAGCACGTTTATCCCCCTCCGCATCGACGTCGATACGGGAGATATCTACCGTGATCCTGCCACTGGCCGCGGCCAACGTATGCCCTATGCCGAGGGCGGCGAGATTGTCGTCGCCGTACCCGAGAAGGAGGCTTTCCAGGGGTACTGGCGAGCGCAGGCTGCTACGGATAAGAAGTTCGTCGCCGACGTCTTCAAGGAAGGAGATCTGTTCTACCGTACCGGCGACGCTCTGAGACGGACCGACGATGGCCGCTGGCTCTTCCTCGATCGGCTCGGCGATACGTTCCGCTGGAAGTCGGAAAATGTCTCCACGGCCGAGGTTGCAGAGGTGCTGGGTAGCTATCCCGGTGTGGCTGAGGCAAACGTGTATGGCGTTCTCGTCCCCAACCACGAAGGACGCGCTGGCTGTGCGGCTGTTCTTCTCGAGCCGGAGGTTAAAGACAGCTTCGATTACAGCAAATTTTTGAAGTACGCGAGGAAAAGCCTGCCGAAGTATGCGGTCCCGGTGTTCTTGAGGGTTGTGGCGGTCAGCAGTCACATCCACAACCACAAGCAGAACAAAGTGCCGTTGAGGAGGGAGGGTGTGGATCCGGAGACGGTGGGAAAGGAGGTTGGGATCGGGGATCGGGTGCTGTTCGTCAGGCCCGGAGGAAAGACTTATACGGAGTTCAGGGTCGAAGATTGGGAAGCGTTGAAAGTAGGCGAGTCAAAGTTGTAGACAATGTCGGACCACATATTCAGTATGTCCTTGAATCAATGTCACCGGTTTACCAAATGACCCAGCCCACATCCCACATCAACACGCCTTCAAGCAACTTGTACACAAAATACCAATACCTGATCATTTCTCTCCTCGCGCTCCTCCCCTACTCCCCATCTCACTCTCCCAGAAAGAAAGAAAGAAAGAAAACAGAAGGCCAAAAAAATAAAACAAAACAGCAAAACTGAATACCCCTCGCCAGGGGGCCATCAGAACAGACTCCAACGTCTTTTTTTTTTTTTTTTTTAACGCAAACCAGTTATCCTCCGGGGATTATCCATCCAACCCCCGTTCTCCAGAAAATGTCGCAAATTAAATCGATTCGGTGGTGTGGGCGGGGATCGAATGTGGGCGGGTGTCGGTCGGGAGAGGGGGAGGGAGGGCACTTGAAAGCTTTGACCTGACTGCGCCTTGGGTGGGAATGACCGGTCGATACCACTAGACCACAGCGCCGGCTTTGAAGATGGGGGATGAATGGGTTTGGCGGGTATTTATTGCTGTCACCAATGTGGTGATTTGTTTTGGGTAGGGGTAGGTTCCTCGCTTTACTTCCATCATGAGGCATTCTGTTCTCGGCTGCAAGACATGCTACCAAACCGTCTGGAGCTCTCCACAACATAGGCAATTCACATCTCTTTTCAGATAGCTGAGTCTTGTAAAGGATGTTTCGAGAACTGACTGATCTATATTCATACAACACTATCAAACATTTCCACCCTCATTTCCCTCCTCGCTCCCCTTCAAGACCTCCTTTACCCTGCCCACAGCAACCCTGGCAACAACCTTCTCTCCCACACCAGGTACAATCCTCTCTTCTTGGACTCCACTCCTTCCCCTCCTCTCAACAACTCCCCTGATTCCCTCCGTAGACCATCCAAGCCACTTCCTGCCCTCCTCCCTAACACCAACTCCCCACCCTTCCCGCGTGCCCTCCCACTTCCTCTGCAGCCTCCTTGCGGCGACAACACATCCGAGTGCCGCGAAAGCCCCTGCCTCAAAGACGCCCCAGGAGGCAATTGAGACGTATAGAAGCGCGGAGGAGGAGAATGAGAGGATCAGGGTAGAGAGGAATGTTACGAGGCTGGATTGTGCGGTGGCGATGAGAGGGGGAACGGATGTTGCGATCAGGTGGGCGCGGGCGAGAGGGAGGGTGTGCGGGTATGGTTTTGGTTTGAGGGAATGGAGAGGCGGGGAGAGAGTAGGTTCTGTGAGAGTTGCTGAGGCTGCTGGGTTCGGGCCGGCGGCAGTTGTGGTGGTGACTCCAGTGCTTACTTGACCAGAAGCAGCAGTAGTGGCGACCGAAACGTTTGGGGGAGTCTTCTGTTCCTTACCCAGTGCCTCTGGTGTGCTCGTAGCGGTGGGAATTATATCCTTCGTCCTAGGAAACAACTTCGCAGTTCCCCAGACATCTTCTCCGTCCCCAACTGTGTCCAAATAGCCTGCCTGCCTGACTCTCCCCGCCAGGAAGACAACTCCCTTCTCTGCCTCAACCAGCCAGGCGCGATTGAGCACATCCTCCAGGACCATGCCTACGTCGTCGACGCGCCAGAGGAGCTTCCACCACTTGAGCTTATCCCAAGTTTCGCTGGCGAAGGCTACGTCGAGCGAGTCTCGGAGCTCAGTGTGTGCTTCTTCAGCCCAGGTGTCCAATGCGCGGAGGATCGAGGCACTGATTGCGGGCGAGGGAGTATTTGGTGAAATAGAACGGGATAGAGTTTGTGAGATGGCTTGTGATTCCGCTGTGGTGATGGCGACAGAAGCATCGGTCAGAATGGAGGAGATGAGGTTTCGGAGGGCAGGGTTGAGAGGTAGAGACGACGCCGATGCTTCGGCACCAGGTTCGGAACTCGCAAGCCAGTCGACGAGGTTCGGTACTCCACTTTTCGTCCAATCTTGCGAGTCGCCATCACCTTCTTTCAGCAGACCACGTGCTTTCTCGGCCGCTGTCAAGTCAATTATCTCACTCTCTTTCTTCCCTTGGGGAGACCCTGGTACATCGACAACCATCTTGACCATCTCGCCATCAATGCCCCTCCCTCCAACAAACTGCCCAAACTCAACCGCGCTCCCTACCCCTTCGCCGACGAGAATCGATCTGTGCACGGGAAACCGCACCATCGTCATGCCTCGCCCCCCTGCACTCGTCGGCATTTCCAGCAATGGTACCAGTAGTGCATCTTGCGCGCTGTCTGTATCACTGAGTTCACCGGGGCTAGCGGACACATTGAGCGCCGAGACGAAGAGCTCTAGACTATGATTTTTCAGGAATGGTGAGGGAACGACAATTTCGCGGAGGAGAGGGTTTGACGAGGAGGGTATAGGCGACGGAATACCATATCTTTGCTTTCGTTAGAATGTGATCATGCAGCTCATAACACAACCAAGCCAGGCGGCCCTGTTCGCTTCCGTACTCACCGTATCAAGATCGCCCTGCCGTCTTTCCCATCCATCAACGTCTTCTCCAGCTCCTCCCAGACCCTCTCTTTCTCTGCAGACCTTCTCTTCTCAGTCTTGCTTTCCGTTTCATCCGCTAGTAGTACTCCGACCAACCTCATCGCTCTCTCCATTCCTCGCATACCCAGTACCGCAACTCGAACAATCTTCCTCTCCTGCTCCAGTCCCCTCAGCGCCAGCCCCAGTCTCGACAGATTGACATATTCACCCGCCTCTTTTTCAAGCGCCTTGAGCGCATCATATAGTTCTCTCATTTTGGGTGGAACTTCGCTGGGAGCATTGAGCGCGGTTTGAGATGCGAGTCGTGGGATTGGTGGTTGTTTCGAGGTGATGGAGGGAATTGCGCCAGTGGACAGGAGACGCGTCTGGTTGTGCCATTGTATAGGTAGATTTTGACACGACGGCGGAGCATTTGGGAGGAGGATGGACGACATTGGAGCAATCCACTGTTGAATGCCGTGCCCTTGTATCCGTGTTCCCCGGGCAATATGCCGCGTGTCTGTCCCATACGTCCGAAATGCATTCAGTGACCTAGCATTGACAAGATCCAGACTGTTTATGCTAGTTTCCAGTCCTTGTGCTCGCCTGGTCGCGCTGCGTGGAATGTTCGGCGAGGTCGGAGGAAAGGCATTGCCGGACTTTCTTCGCGGGAGCGCAAGCCGCCATAGGGAACACGACGGGCAGTATGATAGACCAATTGTCCTTGATTGGATTCGAGCAAGAGGTCTCGAAGGCGGATATAATCGTGGAGGCATTGGACGGTTGTGCGTGACTGAAGCTTCGGGGAGCTTGGTGGAGCTTTATGGAGTTGAGGTGCAGTCTGTGGCTGGTAGTGTGGCAGTGAAACCCGACGAGATCACGTGCCTTTCACTTGGGTAGGTATTCATCGATCTAGGCTGTGAGTATATTGGGAGAGGATGCTTGTCATGGCTGGATGCGAGTTAGAATTGGACTACAGTCGAAGCATGCATGAGGACACATGATATCTAAGCCACTCTTTTGGAGACCACCGTGGGGGATGTTCATTCATTGCCGCACGCTCCTTTCAGTCATCGCCCATTGCGCATCTACGTGATTTGCCCATAAATATACGGAGGAGAGAGGAGGAAAAGACTCCAAAGAAATATTCCTCAAGCACGCGGAAACCACATTAGATATGCCTTTGCTATTTGTTTGCCCAAAATCTCCGTAAACGGATACCGTAGTAGCCAGACATTGCGCTCCATCCGAGTCCTGAGAATGAGATAATCTTCCTTGTAGCAACGGCGAAGCTGCATCACAATACGATGCCCTTTGGTCCGGGATGGACGTGCGGTAGGAAAAGCGAGAGAGCAGTTCCAATTCAGAGCCGCTCGATTTCGCTAACTACCACACATCTCAATTTAATCTCCTGTCGAGGGGCTACCGTTTGCGCGACCTGCGAGCACACCGTCAGTGTCCGGTCTCGAGCACATGAACTAAAGGAAAGGCTAGTCTGACATGCTGATCCTCCTCGCCACTGTCGCCAACCCCTGGTCGTTGTCTGCCTCCTTGTTCGCCTTTTCCAACGCCTCGCTCATCTGACTCTCATGACTCCGCCTAACCTCCTCCTGACTCGGCGGAAGCCTTTCGTTCTGAAGATCGACCTTGCGCGCGTCCTCGAAGCTATGGATCGCCTGCTTGATGCCTTCGGCACCGAGCATGAGGGTACCTGCGGGTAAGCGACCGCCGGATGCGGTTTTGAGCTCGGTAACACGTTCGGATTCCTCGCGGAGGACCTGAAAAACACGAGAGAGGCGGCCAATGGCCAGGATTTTGTTCTTGATGGCGCGGCGTTTGAATTCGGTGGATTCGGGATCCATGTTTGCGATAGGTGGGGAAACGGGACCAGAGGAGACAGACGCGGCATCTTCTTCGAGTTCCTCCTTGGAGCAAGTGTTCAGGATCGCGATCAGCATATCAGTGACTGAGGTTGTTAGTTCTGTCACAAGTCTTTCAGTTGAAAAGCCTTACTCTTTTCGCCAACAAATGGCAGAGACCAAGTAAAGACATCCATGAAGTTGGGCAGCCAGTACGGATGTGGCGTGCAGTCTAGGAGGTCCAGTCAGCGATAAGGTTCGATCAGGAATTGATTGAAAACTCACTGAATTGCCTGATGTTCATGACGTTGTTCTCGTACTTCAACACTGCAGCCTTGTTGTTATAGACATCCAGGTAGTTCGGTGCGCTGAAGATAGTCATGACACTGGGGAAACCGGTCGTCCTGGTCTTGCGATACATCCTGTAGCCAGCATCCTGTGCTTCATGTGCTCTTATCACGGAAAGCAGGTTGTTCTTCTCAAGGAACGCGCAGGCAGCTGGGTACGAGAAAAAGTACGAGCATCCACGGACGTGGTTGTGAACGAAGAATTCTGATGTCTTCTCTTGTCCAAATTCTTCAAGAGGATCTGCCCAGAGGATGTCGCACATGAGACCATGCGTAGGAGGTTCTCGGAACCGGTCAATCTGATTGTATTAGTTTGGCAATAGGGCTTCTATTTGATCGTTCATACCGCTTTGAGATCCTCAAGGGTATGAAGTTCGGGGCTCAGACCACCGTGTATGCACAAGAATTGCTTGTTCATGACTGCGGCTAGAGGAAGAGCGCAGAAAGAGTCCATGCAAGCTTCATACACCTCCTCCGAGTACTTGTGCTTGCATTCCAGCTTAAAGGTGAAGTAGTCGGTCAAATGGCGACACTCGTGGTTCCCACGGAGGAGCCAAAGGGTATTTGGATACCAGATTTTCAGCGACCAGAGATACAGTACGCACTGTGTTGTTGTGTCAGCGCTGTCCTTGAGCATCCTTCGTAAAACAAACCTCGATGCTGAAATATCCCCGATCTACGTAGTCGCCCAGAAACAGGTATCGCGTCTCTGCAGGGTCGCCACCAACTTCGAAAAGCTTCATCAAGTCAAAGTATTGGCCATGTACATCTCCGCACACTGTGATTGGCGCGTCCATCTCCAGCATATTCGGCTCGGATCGCAGGATCTCACTGCCTTTCTTTATGATGTACAGTGCTTGCTCCTCGGTCAAACGGCCTTCGCGATAAAAGTGCTGCTTGAGGAATTGCAAATTCGGCTTCGTTTTGTCTTTCGGGTCGAAGAATTGCTCTTGGGTAGGGGGTTGGACGGCAGGCGCTTGCACATCTAAATTGCTGTCAGTTGGAGGTGACTCGGAATGGACTGCGTGCGCAATATCATGAGCACTGCAGTCTGGCTGTATAGTCTCTTACCTTTGCATACTCGCTCCTGTGTGCTCACTTGTGTGCCATCTTCCATGGTATGCAGAGTGAAGTCAATCTCAGGGACAGGCTTCTTCTCGTTCACCGCCCGGACGGCGGCGTCGATGTATCCCGTCTGATCAGCTGCAGGTTTCGCATCCATCTTGCCGGATGGATCGAGGGAGAGGTGTTGAAGAGGGGAGGGTGAGGAGGGGGGGACAAAGAGTTGAGGAGAGGGTTCAGGTGGCAGCGAAATGAGCGGGTGAGCCTGGACAGGAGTTGTATGCAGCTGTTGCAGGGATGACTTTCCGAGAGTAGAGTTGTATCAATATGCTCGAGATGAGCCGCGCGAGGTGTTTAGAGGGTGATTGAGGAAGTTGAGATTTCGTCACAGTCGAGCGCGGCTGAAGAAGTGGGTTTTCGCAGGCGGCAGGGCTGACAACAGGAGGTCGCGAGCAGGAGGGGTCTCGAAGCGGGTATGACGGCGACGACAGGGATACCGTGACCTGTCAAGCGGAAGATGGAGTGTCGCAGACTCGGCGGCGACACGATGGGCGTGCTATGAATGAGGTTGAAGCTTTCTGGCAGCAGTTGGGAGGTGGTTGTAGGTGGAGTGCTTCTTGGAGCTGCGCTGCTGCTGGGCAGGCGCTTGACGTCCCCGTCACTTTCAGCTCTTGAGGCAGGGATCGTCAACCCGAACAGCACTGGCAGTCGCGTGTCCAATTGCACTCCACCATTTTTCACATCAGACTGGTATACTACCATGTCACAGCCTCCTAGGTATCTAAGAAATCCAGTGCTCGCATAGGACGAAGTGCGCAAATCTCGTTGCTTGATGATTTTCGCCTCTCATCGGAAGGAGTCTTTGGTACAGGACAGCCAGCATCAAACCTCGAGACTCCAAATGCTTTTCTCGATACCTGCCGGTAATCCACGTACCAGGTACTCTTCAATGGATTTGTCTCCGCAATTGGTCTACCTTGCGCTGACTCAAGACCACGTCTCATGTTTGACCTCGAGATCGACAACTGCGACCAGTAGCTGCCTTGGACACTCATTGTACAGCCTTCTCCCCTAATAATCCCGCACACCAGGATTGACGGGACGATAACAGCCCTCGAGATGGTCCAACTATTGATTACATGTTGTGAAATGAGAGTTATGGTGTTGAGATATGGCAAGAGTAACATGAATTCGAGAAGCTACCTATAACATGTGTTTGACGGCTGTTCAACCAAAGAGCATACTATTATTCCAAGAGGATTCTATCTCATATTAACACGCAGACAAACAGGCGATAATCCTAAAAGCACACCTCCGGGATAGGTATAAAGGACAATCGCTAGTAGCGTATGAAGGAACCCTCAAACCTCTATGAAAGTAAAGACCTAGGAGAAAGTGAAAGAGCCCGAGAGCGGAATAGCCAGCAAACATCGCAGCAGATCTCGCAGTTGAAACGGTTGAAAACAACGATAAAGTCTTATCAATGTTGATATTTCCCCTTCAATGGTCGAAGAAACAAGGCTCCAATGGGAGAAGTGAAGAAAGCAGCATCATTTCCAGTGATAGATTGTGGACGCGGGGGCCGAAGATAATATATCAGTCCGTGAATAGGCTACAGTCGGCGATACAGCCACCTGTTCGAAGATGATGACACTGTCTTGATATACAGCAATGCATTGGAGCGATTGTCGACCTGTAGGAAAGAGAACGGCCCGTAAGGTTGTTCTGCTGCTCAAACAGGTGTGCTCTACTGGAAAGACAGGAGATGTACGAGGAGGTAATTATATCCTTGTGGATACATCTGGAAAGTTGTTCTTGAAGCTTCGGCATGTTGCTAGTTGGAAAATACTTTGACATGAAAATACCGAATCGGTAAAGACTGGGGTTTAGAGTGCAGTTGGAATTGGATTGGTTGCCAGGTGGGTAAGAAACAGCACTTGCCTCTCATAGGTAATACTTGGTTCAACTAACCCGGTTCCAGAGATCTGCAAAGTCGGTGCTCCGGTTTGTAAAGATTCTTGGATTTGGAAACTTTGCTACTCCTCAAACCTACCTCTACGCAGGTCCGGAGCTACTCGCAAGATTGAACATCGTTTTAAAGCTGTCTAGGTAGGTTGAGTCAGGACTGGATTGAATGGTGGGCCGTTTGAGCGTCTTCCAACCAAGCAAGCCAAACCGTACCAGGTGTGTTCGTCGTATCTGTCCACTTCAATTCTTTCCGAGCCGTGGCAAAAAAGATGCGAGAGGTGCTCAAGCTAGGCGAGTATCTAGGAGTACTAAGTTAAGGGTCAGTCGAGGTATATGGTATATCAATCGACAAGATTCAGTCTTGTGGAGTTTGGAGGCTGGGCTGGGCTGGGTGACATCATGGTGCCATGACTAAGCCGTGTTTAATTACTCGAGTCAGGTGCCCGGGAGTCTGAGCGTCAAGGTTCAATATTCGTCGGAGTTGGACTCGGAGTCAACGTCAACCTGAACCAAGAATCATCGCGGACCTTCCCGCTGAATTGCGGGTGAAGGAGACATCCTGTGGATTCGTTTGTTTCGTACATCAAAATCCTCTCTTGTCTTTCTTGATTCTTTCCCAGTTGCTCTCCTCCAGAATGGTCACCCTAGATAAATACATTTCGAGAGTCTTCTCTCGATCATATTTCTTCTTGTTTGGAATAGAACATGACCATGAGGGGTTATGGGTCTCCTTTCCCTTGCCATGTCGGTCGTTTCTTTTGCCCAGCTGCCGTCTGTGATAAGAGAATATACATGGACGTGATGGTTGTCTGCCTTAAACAACACGTCTTATTGCCCAGCAACTACATCATACTTGGGGATCAGACCTACGTATCTCGAGACCTTGGCCCCTCAGGATTGATTCCCCTGAAACAATGGAAGACACCTGGAAAAGCTACAACGATACTACCAGCCCCATAAGCTCAAACTGACGATGCGCGTTGCCGAAACCAGGGTCTGTCAAATGCCATAGGGCCGATTGCCGAACAAATGAGACCCTTGAGCTATATTCCCCGGGTAGAGGGCCATCTCGATCCGCCGGTAGCCTAGAATGCTTGTATTCCCACCAACACCAACCACGCGACCAGGTACTCCGCCTCAATCCCCGGTCTATCTTGCGGCGACATAAGCAATCCAGTCTGCTGATCGCAGCCTCGCCCTATAGGCGATGCGGCGACAAAGTATGCGTTGGCCTGTGTGACGTCCCTTCTAGAAGGCAGCTCGCCGCATCCTTTTGCCAGAGATCTACGTCATCCGATTTTTGTGAATTCCTTGGGATACTTAACCATTAAGTTTGGACTGCCACAAGTCTCGTATCGATTTGTGTACCGTGCATCCGTTGCATCCACTAATCCATAATGACTGCCCTTCCAGTTGGTCTCAAAGTCCTCGCCCTCGGCGCTGACAAGATTCCGGACTCTGTATTCCATGCCATCCCCTATTTTACACCGCCCGAGGTGAAGGAAGAGAAGCGCCGCAGGAGAGAAGAGCAGAAGTACGGACGGAGGCGGAAGCCAAGGGATGACAGAAAGAAGAAGGAAGGAAAGCGAGTACATTACCCTTCTGATGAAGAAGCCAGGTCACAGGACACCGAGTCGGAAACTGAGGATGAAACAGACCGCCCTGCTCCGCGCAGCCGCAGTCATCGTGACCGGAATGAGAGTCGGGAGCGCGATAGACGGGAGCAGAGAAACTCGCGCAAGCATAGGAGCTTGAGTAGGAGCAATCGGCGTCGAAGGGACTCCGGCGAATTCCTCCCCCCTCCGAAGACCCGAGGACCTCAACCCCAGCCCGCACCAAATGGTCCTTACCCTCCATACAATCCAGCAATGCAAGGTGGTCAACCTCATGGTGGTCGGCAGCCTGCATATCCTGTGCCACCACCTCAACCTCACGGAGCATTCCCAGGAGCCCCTGCCGCTGTTCCTGCAGGATACGTACCTTCGCTTGCTCAGGGGCATCCAGCAGGCTACGGACCTCCGCATCCTCAACCACCTCCTGCCGGCTCCGTCGCCCAACGCCGCTATAGTCCTCCCTCGGCGTACCCTCAAGCAGGTCCCACGAACCCGCATCTAGCGCATCTCACTCATGATCAACACCGTCGCTCCGCTTCAGCAGAGAAGTACACCCCGTCGAGCGGGAATGCTACTCCCCAGTCATACACCCCGCCATCATATGACCCAGTCTTCCCACACCACCCCAGCCCTCCCAACGCGAACGGGCAAGGCTACTCGCCGCAACCAACGGGAGGATATAGTCCGGCTCATCCAGCAGCAGCGGCGCACAGAATGCCTGTTGGTGCTCCTGGGCCAGTTGCCGGGCAGCAAGTTCCGCCTGTGGGTGCGCCGCCAATGGTACAGCATGGTTCACCGTTGGTTGGTGGGCACTCTCAATCGCAGTCGCCTGTCGCACCGCCTCACGACCCAAGGAGGTTCGCTCACGTCAATTAGTTGGTGTACTTTCTTTGTAAGCGGGAATTGCAATCATGGCTTGGGGATGCTCATCGAAATATCCATGAAACGGTAATGGAAAATCGGAAACCCTTGGGGACGTCACGTGGAGGTAATTATGGGAGGACTTTCGTCACGGGTCTACAAAATTGGAAGTCATATATGTTGGATATTTGAATTCTACTTGAACTGCATGTTGGATAAATTGAATAGTAATTCCTGCGGAGGAGTTCACGGGAGGTGAAGACTTCAAGCCTACAGAGATAACTTTTTGAATATATAACTCTATTGCACTCGACTTTGCTGCTTCTGTTATTCTCAAGTTCCAACACACAGAAATTGATTTCGACCCCTTAAAACCGGATACGACCTTCATTGTGCGGCACTCTATTTCAACGGGTGGATATCCAACGGCAGCATATTTGAGCTCTGCATCGCCAATACTGCGATTTCTGGATATCCAACGACTAGAAATTTAGGCTCCCAGTGGGAGCCTGTATACCCGGAGAGTGGGTGGATTATTTTAATAGCCATTAGTTCCCTCGCAAATACTATGATCCTGAATATCCAATGGTGGGATACTCAAGCTCTCCGTCGCGAAAGCTGCAATTTCTGGACATCCAACGATTGGAAATTTAGGCTCCCAGTGAGAACTTGCATACCCGGAGAGTGTTTTGCATATTCTGACAGCTATTAGATACAACGAAAGGACGTATTTCGGGTGTATATCACTGAGGGAAAAGCAGATGGTGGATCAGCTTTCAAGCACAAATATGCATACCCGCGATTTACTGTCGTCGTCACTCGAATGTACCTGTCAAAAGGGGTGCCGCAATTCTTCGGACACTCCAATCAGTTCAACAAAGGAAAGCCCCACCATTTAGGGAAGAACGTATATCCTAGAGGCTTTTCGTGAGTAAATCAGAAAGTCTCTCCTCTCCCCGAACTCTAATATATGGCAAAGTGCACGGGGGAGGAATCCAGATCTTACCTATTTTCAAGTCTGCTATCCGATGAAAGTTGGAACTTGGAAAATGGCAAAGTGCACGGGGGAGGGATCGCGATCTTATTTATCTTTAAGCCTGCTGTCCGATGAATTCCGGCTATCTGCTGGGATAGCTCCAATGCTTCCGAGTTCACTTCCAGGTCGTCAATATGCAAAGAGACCTAGTGAATGTGTTGGCAGGGACGCATTTCAGGGGTGACTGCTTTCCAAATTCCAACTCAAATGATTTCCAGAAATGCCACGTTCCATGCCCCCCCGCTCAGTGCCACCCGCTCTACTCTATGAACCACTCTGAGTCCCACTCAATGTCCCCCTCCATGACCTCCGCAATCGACAGCGAGGACAAAGACAGGAGGGCTCTGTCTCCGGCTCCTTGACCCTCATCGGCCGGCCATCCACGCTACTCTGAACGCAGCTCCAAAAGGTCGTTCGGGTGCGGCACCTGTGCTTATTCTCAACCAGCCGCAATCTGTCGCTCGGGCCTGGGGAAAGCACGCTCTGCAAGTCGTTTTCCAAGGCAGAGTATGTGAAGGGCTCCTTGGTGGCATCGCAGAATTTCCCTCCCAATAGCTCCTCGCTCGTGGCATTTATGCGGGTATCAATGGCCTTGCGATCCTCGCAGTCTCCATAGAAATCTTGGACCCAATTGTAGACCAAGAAGACTGGATGCTTAGGTTCCGCATCGGGCTTGTCGCGATCGATAACTTTGTGGAAGCTCATGACGAGAACGAAGTGCGCGTACTCCCAATATCCTTCTTCGGAGAGGATTTGTACGTCGCCCAGCTGCCAGAACTTTCTCAATCTCTCTCGGGATGGAATCGGCCACTTGAAGATTCTGCGCTTCCGTATCCGGAATCCTCCGAGTCCTGCTTTCGACCTGTGGAATCCGTGAAAAGACGGACAGGGCTGAATCCATTGGAGAGTACATATGCCTCTTGTCTTTCCCCCGTTCCTCATTCGATTCTTCATGGTCAATGACACAGCGGCATGGTAGGAGACGGAGCTGGTGCTCTCCCGGGCTGTCCTCATTCTCACCCCAAAACGGTGGGAGTGCAATAGGCTGCAGTCTGTTCATGATGTCCTCGAGATTAGACACTGCTTCAATGGAACTCCATTCCATGGACATAAGGGCTTTGGCAAATTGATCTGCGGTCGGAAGAGGACGAGAAGACGATGTTTCGTTGTGCTTGGCGAGCCTCCACTCTTTGAAAGAACTCCAGGTGGGCTCACCATCCTGTCCGGTGAAATATTTTGGGCCTACCTCGTCCCACTTATCGTATGGGATGAAGTCGCTAGGGCCGTCGATGTCGGTGAAATCCATAAAATTTTCTTCGTCCTCTTTGGACCACGGGCGACTCATGATTGGAGCTGGGAACAAAGTGTCAAGCTATGCCAAGGTCAGAGATGGGAGGATACAGACCTTTTATTTCATTGGGACATACCTTGATGCAGAAGTTAGGAGGTAAGAAGAGAACGATGGCCAGCAAATGGCTTTGCTCTTTATTATGTGTTTGTATGTGCCAATGTCGGAGCAGATATTGTTGTGCTGATGTTGAAAAAATGGTCAAATGTTCGTGTTAACGTTAGAGCGAATTCAAGATGTTGGCGCTCTGACTCATTTCATGTCTTTCAATCCAGTCAGGCCAGCGTTGAACATTTCGATGGAAGGCTGGGTATCTTGGTAGAACGGCTAACGGTGCTCTGAAAGCTACGCGGATAGGCGATCCAGGAGGTACCTAGGTCCTCTGATCGAAAAGGTGCGGGTGGACGAGATTTCTCACCAGACAAGTAAGGACTGGTGAGTCCTCTGACTGAGTGGCTTGATCAGTTTTCTGAGAATGGGGGCAACAGGGCGATATTTCGTAAGAAGAAGAGCCTACTATAGGTGCAAAAACATCCCTTCTAAAGTCTGCTGAGACTGGAGATCAATGCCTCACCTCAACGCCAATATATGAGCTCTCCAGTCATTTTGCTCCATGCTAAGCCTCAGAAACCCTCTAAAAGCAAGATCTAAAACTTTATTTCAGAATCTCAATCTCCTTCCTACAGAGTCTAACATTGCTAAGGAAGCTTGATCGCTTTCTGAAAAATACAAAATCCTAATATACAACTAAGGTTCTCTGCTTGGATAACAGTATCTGCAACTTTGCAGAATGTCCAGCCAGAAACGATCCTCTGTTGGATGTAGGGATCTCATTAACTTTTGTAATCTACCATAAAACCTTTTTTGGTGGATGTCTGATATTCAGAAAAATAGCGGACCGAGCGGATATAGAATTTCTGTTAGATGTTCGCAGACAGCCTTCCGATGCAGCGGGTAGATGAGTGTTGACTGCAAGATGGGTGTTGACTGCAAGATGGGTGTTGACTGCAAGATGGGTGTTGACTGCAAGTTGGGTGTTGACTGCAAGTTGGGTGTTGACTGCAAGATGGGTGTTGACTTCAAGATGAGTGATGACTGCAAGATGAGTGATGACTGCAAGATGAGTGATGACGGCAATAAGTGTTGACAGGAACCTGATCATTGTTGACAGGAGAACGCTACCTCGATACCTACCTGTGTGTCCCAAATCAATATTCCTTACCAGGTAGGTAGGCTTACAGGTGAAGAGCTCAATATTGATAACCGCCGTAAGGGGACTGCATTACTCCGATAGCCTCCAGCTTTTTCACTCACGTCTCTGCTCATCAACAAACAGCTAGGCAGTACGTATAGGGAAATGGTCGGTTATTGGGTTGCACCCTACCTCAAAAATCTCGTCTTCCGAGACGGGACGATGCCATCTGTCAAATCCTGGACGAGCAACATTTCACCTCCTCCCACGTGCACCTGGCCATTTAATCAAAGTCAAAAGAAGGAAAGACTCTTGAATTACTCCCGGAGACCTCTACGATATACGGCTTCTCCTAAATAGCGGACCTCGGGAGCTTTCCATTCCTAACCTGGAAGGTTGTCCAAGTGATTAGAGTGTCCGACCTCGGGAAGTGCTGCCGCCCCACAAGCCCCGTGCACGTGCATGTCCACGTGCGCTCAGCCCTACGACGCGACGCGTGAAATTCAGGGTTCAACCAAAAATTGTAGTACCTCGAAGCTTGGACCTCTTCCCTGGACCTTGACCTTCTTCTTCCCCACAACAACAAATATCATCACCATCGTCCTCTCCATACATTGCTAATATCATCACCACCGTCCTCTCCATCCATTCCTCATATCATTCACCCGCTCAACCTCTTCGCCACCATGGCACCCCGCATCGAGACCACCGTCACCTACGAGGACCTCGCGGCGGTAGAGCACCACCTCGACGACGTTGACGGCCAGATCCTGCGCCACGAATACCTCCTCCAAAAGCCCATCCTCGACCGCCGCAGCGAGCTCGTCGCCAACATCCCCAACTTCTGGCCTCTGGTCTTCGAGGGCGCGCCGTCCGCAATTGAGGAAGAGATCGAGCCCTCGGACTCGCACGTCTTCGCCGATGCCCTCGTCGACTTTTCCGTCGACCGATTCGACGTTGACAACGAGCCTAAGAGCTATTCCCTCAAGTTCACCTTCAAGGCCAATGAATGGTTCGACGACGAGGTGCTCGAGAAGAAATTCCACTACCGCACCAACTGCTCCGGGGCGCGCTACCACGTCAGCGAGCCCGTCGAGATCCACTGGAAGCCAGGCAAAGACCTGACGGGTGGGCTCCTTGATTCCGCCACCGCTCTCTTCGACGCTCGCCAGCGCAGGTCGCTCTTCTCCACCACCACCATCAAGAGCCAAGCAGACATGGACGAGAAGGTCGAGATGAAGAACAAGGTGATGCAGCTCGCCGAATACGAGGCCCTCATCCACAAGCTCGAGTTCAGCGATCCAGGATATCGTTCATTCTTCCTCCTCTTCGGCTTCGTCAGCCACTACCGCTACGTCACCGCCGAAGAGCACGCCGGCGCCCTCGCCGAGCACAAGAAAGCCCAGGACCAACAGGAGAATCCCATCTGGGCGCTAGAGGCCGAGAGGGACCTGGACGAGCAGGAGATTGAGATATGCGATGGCGGCGAGGAGCTCGGATACAAGCTCGCGAACGATTTGTGGCCCCATGCAATCAAGTACTTCAGTAAGCACACCCGCAGCCTTTGAACTCACTGATTCTTCTGACATGCCATTCCCCCCCATAACAGCCGCCGCACAAGAGAACGACACCGACGATGACGATGACACCGAGGACGACTCTGAAAGCTCTGCCATGGACGAAGACGACGACAGTGACGAAGAGGAGGGCAAGAAGGTCGATATCCGCAGCCTCGTGCAGGGTAAGCGCAAGAAAAGCGAATCGTTGCACCAGAACGGTGACGGAAGTCCTGCGAAGGCTCGCAAGATGAATGGGAAATAGCGGGATGGCTTTGCTTTGGCGATACTTGTGGCTATGGTTGCACCTGCCCATACAGCCACAGGGACGCTTGCACTGACCTTCTCATTCCTTCCTTCCTTGATCCACCCACACATTACTCTTCCCTGCTTTGAACATCTGTCATTTCTTCTGCTCTGGATAACCCCCTTCGCGATCACGCCCCGGACTCTCAACGACCTCCTTCACATTAAAACCAGCATCCTTGAATGGGCCAGCATACGTCCATCTTGAACAATGACAGTAATGCTAACCTCCTCTTCCCTCTTCGTTTGCAAAACAGAACTCTCCACTGCCCATGAACAACCCATCCCTTGCGGCCCATTCCTCGCCAATCCCGTCTCTGAGCCTCACGAAGTCTTCGCGGACATCCTTCAGCGCCGCCTCGACATGATCGACAGCAGGACCCCGCAGGACGAAATGAATTTCCGCCGCTTCGGAATGCCAATGAGGTATGCCAACAACAAAGACCGCAAGGACAGGATCTTCTCAATCGTCGGCGAGGGCATGCGCGAGAAGCTTGCTGCAAGGAAGAGTAAGATGGATGCGGCGAAGCGCGAGGAAGAGGAGAAGAAGTTGACGCGCGTCAAGAGCGGTAGGGTCGAGAAGAAGACGGGACTTACCGGCGGAAAGGACGTGATGGATGCAAGGATGAAGAAGGAGTTGCCGATCTGCGTAAAAACACTTGGGACGAGGTTGAGGATCTGATGGACGATGATTCGGTGAATGAGGAGATGGACGGAGGAGTGAGCTTGGCCGGGTACGAAACTACCTGGGACCTGCCGATGCGCCACAAGTCTTGAAGGTATCGTGGAATGGTGTGCGATATGGACCGGGTCAGAATGCCATGTGATGGATGGGGGCGTGAGCCTTTGGCATACCAACAGATTGTCGAATTTGCTGATGCGGTGTGGGCTTTACGGGAACACTGTACAGTATGGTTAATTGTTGGAGCAGCCATGTCGTGGAATAGTATTTGGGACGTTGATATCCAGGACTTTTCGAGGACCACATGATGGAGATACGAAATTGTTTTGTCATCACTGGCAGTGACAGCCAATTGCCGCAGTGCAAGTGTACAAAGAAGAAGATGTTGCAAGTAAATTATTATTGTCAATCATCTGTACAAGGTAAACCAGACTTCCAACCCTGATTCCTGATCCAAATGGTTCACGCAGCCAGCCTTCATCCAGGCTACCTACTCCGCATTACGGCCATCACACCTGGGTATCTTCTATCTGGGTAGTGTCGGTGCGCCTGTAGCGGGCGGAACGCGCATACCGTATGGGTATTTACGGCGCAGTGCAGAGGAGTCCGTCGCCAGCCTGGAAGACAGGAGGTTAGTCAAAAGAGAGAAAAGGGGAAAGAGGCTCAGAAACAACGTACGAGAGGAAGCGTGCAGCACTCAGCGGTATACCCAGTCTCAGCGCAAGAAGCCTCGAAGGCAGAAACGGAGGAGGTATCGTCGGCTGCGTCCAAGAGCGTTAGCAAAGCAAAGTCGGGGGTCAGAATATTGGAGGGTTGGAGACGTACGCGACTCGCAAGGGGTGTCGATGATGCCCTCGACGTCGAGCTGGCAGCACAGAGGGGTGTCGAGCGCGGGGCAGACGCTCGCGCGCTTGTTGAGGAGGGCGATGTCGCCGTTGAAGGTGGCGGGTTGGCGGACCTTGAGGGCGCCGGCGGAGGCGAAGGTCACGAGGGTGGTGAGGATGGCGAAGGACTTCATGTTGAATAGGTTTTGGTGGAGGTGTGTTTGGTTGAGGATGTGGTTGGAGTGGAAGACTGGTTGGAGGCTGGAGATGGAGATGTTGGAGCTGATGGAGAGAGAAATGAAATGGAGAGTAAGGAGCTTTTATATTCGACAAGTGCAAGACCCAAGAAAAGAGAAAAGAGTAATTTGGAAACAGACGAGGGGAATGAATCGCAGTACTCCAACGGCCGAAGAGGCATTCATCTTCCCATCCCCTTTCTCCAGGTACTCTTATCAAAAGATCGTCACTTCAAATACATTGGCATCCGTCACCCTCCACGAAAGGCTGTGGGGGAATTCGGACAGCGTCTTACACGCCGTCGTTGTTCACGGGCATCGTGAGAAGCGCCACCAACGGCATCTCTCCTACCAAGACGCGACAACACGGCAAAGTGCAGATTCCGGATCTCGGAAAACATCCATATGTACAGCTTATGCGCCAGCCCCACATACTAGGCTCTTGGATGCAGCATCTGTAGGAAAAAGAAGCAGATCTTGGTGTGCTTCGCAACTTCGGCGGCTTGGTCGGCGTGAAACATGCGACGCGAGGACGTACAGGAGCCTGGTGAGGTAGCGAGGTACATAGCCGAAGCGAATGAGGAATCAAGAGATCGTCATGGGAAATGTTGTGCAGCATCTGGTGGTGTTGTGGCTTGCATGACGTGTGGTGTGATGGAGAGACTTGGTGGCTTCTGGCGTTTTATGCTCGGTGACGGTGCCTTGATGACATCCGGCAGGGCGAAAGAAGCCATCAGGGAGGAGGCTTGGAGGACACAAGCCTTTTGAGCTTGTTTTTATAGGAAAGGGGATCTGAAATTGCGTTACACTTACCTGAGGCCCTGAGGGTTTGGTGATGAGCAAGACGAACATGAACTTCAGGAACGAATATGAAGATTCTGCTTCCCTGGGAATATTTGGGCAGGAACAGGCAACTCTGGCAGAGGTCACCGCCTCAAAGCTGATAATCCTTGCTCTTGATCATCTTGATCGGCAGTTCGTACTCGGACCTTGAAGATTTCCATCTCCCGTCTTTTCGCCCGTTGATCTCTCATAATTCCACAAAAGGATCCTGATAGGGCTCCAGCCAAAACCCCACGGCAAGGAACGGGGCTTGAGCCGGCGAAAAGACTGACGACTTCCGTATTTCCTCTAGCTGCTAGGTAAGGAAGACGAAAGATCACAACCGTGACTCCCGTGAAAGGAGGAATCCTGAAGAAGATCTCTGCGACAGAACAGAATAAAGGGGAAAATTGCAGGAGAAGCTTGAGATATGAGAGGTCCAGTTGTCGGAAAGGAAGCCCTATCAAAACTGGGGACCCCATTTGTTGGACCGGGGCTTACTCCGATACATGCATGTAACATGCGAAATAAGCCGTCAGCCAAGGTAGGCCTCCACAAGCCCACATGCGCCTTATCGGAGAGGAGCCTTCAAGCTTCTAGGTACCCCATCATTTATTGCTTGGCGTGGTTGACACTTGCAGACGAATGCAGATAGCGTCGTCGAAACGAGACTCCTCAGAAAGAGACCTTTCTGGATGGGGAAAACGAGAAGGGAGATCTGAGATATGGGTTATGGAAAAGTAATGAAGCTCTGCTCCAGGTGGGGAGGGATCGGCGGGGGGAGAGATAAGATATCAGGCGTGGTAACTTTTTTTGCGTAAAGGGATGCTTACGCGCGGCAGACGTAGGCCGAACGAACACTTTATGGTAAGGGCAGATGTCGAATCGCCGATTCTGTGGGTAATAACCAAAATTGCATGGGCGGTGGACTCTGTGGAGCCAGAGAAAGGGAGTGGACCTGGGGATAGACAACTGGCATGTCGTTCGGTCGCGGCATCGGTCCGACAACACATGGACGCACAGACATAGTGGTCACGAGACTTACTTCCCCTTTCTTCTTCAACAAATTTGCAGCCGGGAAAATGAGGCACAGAATATGTTGAGAGGCAATCAAAGTGTTGTTCTTGCTATGACCGCTCCCACATCTCACAGTTATCAGGCTTCAAAGTCCGCTGAACGATTCCAGATACATTATTCAGAAACGACTCATAGTTGATGTTCAACTACGAAGAGGGATGTCTCGTCTGAGTCTCCAAGGTCTGAAGTACAATTGGTTTTCTTACAATCGGGCAAGGCCTTGTCCGAGTATCACTTTTGTCGAGCATTAAGAACTTAGCAACGGATCTTGCTCTCCATTTCCAGCAGCGGTCGAATGATTCCCCCCTCTCCATCCCATCCACCAATTCTGCGCGCTCCCGTTCTCAGGATCCAGTACCTGGTCTTTTCTGCCCACCCACCACTCCTTCCATCCCAATTTTCTCACCCACACCTCGCCCCACCTAGTCTCATCTTCCTCCACATGAAGGAAGTATCCTCCCCTGGCACCCTTCCAAGCAATCCTTGCCCAAGCGATGAGCTTCACGAGTCCCCATAAAACGAGTAAACCCGTAATTGTGCAGAGAAATGTGATGAATGCCGCCACGAGGGTCGTAGTAGAACATTCACAACCAAAGGTGGAGGTGCGGAGCTCCCATCGCTCTGTGGAGAGGGGACAGATTGGTGGGTGGTTTCGGACAGGGGCAAGCAGAGAGAGGCCTGAGCCAGGGACTGGGACGCACGTTTTAGACTATGATGGGAGAGGCAATATCAGTATCGTTCACGAGAGAAGGAAGTTGCAAGACGGAGATGGGTTTCAAGTGGATTGAAGCGAAAAAGAGCAACAAACTATAAGTGACAATGACACGAAATACGGCGAAGTGGGAAGAAAACGAAAGCCATATCAAGACCAAGTTGAGAACATTTTCAAAAAAATTTCAAAATTTTTTGAGCCATTGTTCCCACCATCAGCAGACCCAATGACGGGCAAGGAAACAACGAATGCACAAGTTAAGGTACCAAGAGAAATGAACATCCCCAAGATATATAGTCACATACCTCAGGGCACCACCCGCAGCTCTTATCCGCCAGGCAGAACCCGCATTTATCATGCTTCCAACATCGCAGCAAATGGTCGTCGTCAGGACGCGAGAACTCTCCACCGACAAACACAGAGGTAGCGTTGTACATTACAGAAAAACTGGACAAAATGGAACAAAATGGCGTTATTTGGACATCGGTGCTTGACGTTGAGAAACTCGAACTTGTAAAGCTAAAGGTGGAGTTGAGGCTGGGGCTGCCAAGCACCGTCGGCGCCGAAGCTAGTCTCCTGCCGCCTTATCCAATCTCCGTTCCTCCGTCGAACTCTACCATCAGAGGTCAAACCCATGGCAATTCACCGCACGCCTTATACTACAAAGTAAATCTGCAGAAGGTTGGGATCCTCGAACCGTCAAAGCCAGTCACAAGCCAGCACCAGCTCCATGGCATCAACCAGCGAGGAAGCCCGAGCAGCAACAGCGTATATGCGGGAAAGACTCTCCAAACAAGGCAAACCCTCCTTTCTTCCCCCCTATAAAATCCCAATCATAGATCTTTCCCCTTCCTTCTCACAATCCTTGTCCTCTCGAAAAGCCGTCGCTGCTCAAATCCACTCCGCCTGCACCACCACCGGCTTCTTCTACATAACCCACCACTCAATCCCTCAATCCACTCTCTTCAACACACTCTCCCTTGCCTCCCGCTTCTTCGACATCCTCTCCCCAGCTCAGAAAGATGCCATCCACATGAAGAATTCATCCCTACACCGCGGTTACGAACCGGCGTCTTACACCACCATCGCCGGCGACGCCGAGACCAAGGAGGGATTCAATTGGGGCTACGAAGCCTCGCTCGATCCTTCAGGAGGTGACGGACGGTATATCGAGCTTGACGGTTCTACAAGAACCGATGCCAATCTGTGGCCCAGCGAGGAAGACTTGCCTGGATTCAAGGACGGTATCAAAGAGTACTATGGAGCGGTGCTACAGCTGGCGCGGCATCTGTTCCGCCTGTTTGCGCTGAGTTTGGACTTGGATGAAAGCTACTTCGATGAGGTGATGACGCATCCGGGAGGTATTGCGCGGTTGTTGAAGTATCCGTCGGCCGCGGCGAAGAATGGTGTGAATGATGCAGGTGGAGAGGTCGAAGAGGTCGGGCTTGGGGCGCATACCGATTATGAATGCTTCACTCTGCTGCTTTCATCTTCAACGCCCGGTTTGGAGATCTTGTCTCCGTCTAATACCTGGATTCGAGCAGAGCCCGTCCCGGATAGCTTCATTGTCAATGTTGCGGATTTTCTCATGCGCTGGACAAATGGGGTTTATAAGAGCACGATCCATAGGGTGGTGAACCGGAGCCAGGAGGAGCGGTACAGTGTGCCGTTCTTTTTCAGTATCAATTATGACGCCATGGTTGAAGTATGTCTCAAAGGCTTTTTCGTTCCCAACGTAGTTCTAAGGACAGCCACGAATGGACTGAATTGCTAACTGATTGCATAGACCTTACCTACTTGTGTCAGCGATAACAATCCGGCGAAATTTGCCCCAATCAAGGCCGGCGAATATATTCTCGAGAGGTTAAACGATGCCACAGCTGATGGTGAGAACGGTTACGGGAGTGCGCCGAAGTCTTGAGGAAGTTTATTTCTGTTGCATCGGCTTGACGAGAACTCATCACAGCTGAGCTCGAAGAAGTACAACCTGAACTGTGCTAGATGCAAGTTGTGTTGCAAAAAAACGAAACCACACCTTGCAACGTTATATTTACAAATGCAACACGAACCACTGTCCACACATACTCGGACCTCTGCTTCTTGGGCCCAGCCTTGTGGGCCACCCTGAAATATCAAGATTATATAGGTATCTGAAGCCGAAGAACCGAAACATATATTCGATATCTTGATAGTCCAGGACAAAGTCGAAGTCAATTCAGCAATGGATCTCAAATTCTGCCCTGCAGACTGCAGCTGCGCTATGCTTTGGTTTGGTACGGTTTTGTATCGAAACGCATACTATGTGCCGTGGGGGTCAGAGGGCGAGGTTGATTGGCATGCAGATATCCCGAGCATGTATACCGTAAGCCTTCAAACAATGGACGGCTACAGCTCGAAGGGGCGATAGGTAGGGAACAATTGAACAGAGAATGAATAGTTGTGGTGGGTTTCAGCCTTTTCGTGTCGGACGGATTGATTCGGCGTCGGCGGCCGAACTGGTGCGAATCGCGCCATCACGTGCAATGTCCCGCGCTTGAAGTCACCCCGCCACTGTCCAGCTCGAGCTATCAAGGTGTCTTACGCGTTCTATGTCCACGTCCTCTTCCTTCAACAACAGCAATCCTCTCTACAATCCAGCCGCAGTATGTCTCCCCAAGAGGACCCTGATAATACCTCCACACGTCCTCGTCGTCCAAACAATGACGAGGACAACCCGTTCATCTCCTTCCGTCGACAAGTCGACAATCAAATCGGATCCCTTATCGGAAGCCTCGCCAGTCTCCCCTCTGCTATCTACAGACATGGAGAAGATCACGGACGAGGCTGGCAGCGAAGGATGGACAACCGCAACGGGGAGAACTACAACAGAAGAGAAGACACACCAGACGCCAGCAAGCATGGAAACAGCGCCAATGAAGACGAGGGCGAGCGTCCAGCACATTGGGCAGACAAATTGTTCGGGAACCTGAACTCGAACGAGAAGGCGGCAAAGGACATGTATGAGGACTTCCAACGAGAAAAGCAACGCTGGGCCGACGAACTCGCAAAGTTGGAGGTTGAAGCGCAAACGATTATAGAGGAGGTATTTGGACGACCGCAGAAATCAACTCCAGAACGCCCCGAGCAGCGCCAGATTGAAGGAGCTGGACAGGCAAACGCCCAAACCCTAAGCAGTGCAACAGATGCGGCCGGTGAAGCCTGGTCACGATGGCTGTGGGGTACACCGCATGAACGCTGCTCGAGGACCACTGCCGCAGAAACCGAGTCCCACTCCGAGCCGTCCGACGCAATGACTTGCCCTTGGCGGTCTAAACCCGCTCGCGAGGATGATGAAACCGACGATTTCGCCGCTGTCTTCATGTGGCGAAGCCCATATTCTCCCGTGAACCTCGAGAGACACCCTCGACTTGGTCTGTACGGTACACAATGGCGCGATGCTTTCGAAGACCTCCTACGAGCCGAACACAACGAAGATCTGACGACCGAGAAGGATTGGGCGAAGAATGAGAACTTGGATAACGCCTCCTGGGCGGACAGCATGAAGGAGAGATATCAGTCGAGGATCCCACGAGCTGAAATGGGCTGGGAAGACCTGCTGTCCGGACGATTCCACCGATACCTCGCAGACGCTTTCTTGCGGGATAACTCCATCTTTCAGTCCTTGGAAAAGGAGGTTGCAGACGCGGAAGCTACTGCAGAGCCTCAGTCTATCGGCGCTGACGAGAAGGACCGTGCAAGACCTAACACCGAGATGGACATGTATAAACGGCACTTCAGCAACTCTAGCAGCGCTTCACAGTCTTCGTCGATGACACCGGAAAAGAAGACCGACGTCCTTTCCACCCTGACGAGTACAGAGTCGACAACCCAGCCAGACGGCACCGTGACCACGCGAGTGACTCTCAATACACGCTTCGCTGACGGTCGGTTGGAAGACTCCGAGACTGTGTACACAACCAAGGGAAAGTCTAACATCGTTGAGACCCAGCAAACCGAAAGTCCACTCACGGTGACCCAACAACTCGAGCAAAAGAAACAGAGCAGAGGCAAAGGATGGTTCTGGACCAACTAGTAACTTTCAATTTGTTCATATCACTAGCTGTACCGATACTGTCATCTTCCCTGCAGTTACTGTATCTCCCCTCGGTCTTCGAGTTTTATCTACATAGAAACAAATACCCTCTCATCCCCGCATTGTACTTTATTCCCCCGCTCCAATGCCTCGTCTCATTCTGAAAACACCATCACGGATTCGCACAAGCCCCATTCGTACAAATCAAATCATCACTGCAGTCGTCCCCGCTCTGACAACTCGCACCCAAGCAATGCCCCTCCCAACTGCACGTCTCCCCAGGCTCCTCCCCACCACCACCACCGCCAATCCGCCCAATCAGCGTGTTTCCCAGCCCAACAATGCTGCTCTCAAAGGCGGCGTAGCTCTGCGCATTCCAGGCGGCACCATCGGCACCGGGGACGGCGTCGCTGCCGGGGAAGGCGATGTAGAGGACGTCGTCTTCGTCGTGGCCGTTGTTGCCGTTCATGCTGGTGCCGAAGCAGGCTGTGGCGAGCGATAGGGAGGCTTCTCCTACCATGGGGTGTTCGTCGTCGGAGCCGTTTTCGTCGCCCCAGATGCCGTAGATCTGTGGGTGGAGTTGTCAGAACGGTTTCAAGTTTCTTTGTGTGAATTTTCTTCCCGGTCTACTACCCTCGACAGTCGAGGATATATCAGAGGTAAGAGAAAGAACTCACCAATTTGTCTCCACAGACAACAGCCATCAAACTCAGCGGCTCAACGCCATACTCCCTCGGATCAAATGTTTCGTAGTTCCCCGACCCGCTGTCGTCGGCGTTTCCGAAGACAACGTACGGATGTACATACGCATTCAAATCATCAACCCCCTTATTATACCCCGCCACAGTATCAGCAAACGAAGTCGTGCCCTGCGTATCATCACTCGAGCCACAGCGTCCATCGTCTCCCGGCCCATCCTGCGTTCCGTCGCAGTCAATGTCCATGTTCGCGAGTTTGGTGGAGGGTCCCTTGATGTAGAGGATGTTGGAGGTGGTGTCGGCGCAGTAGGAGTAGGTGCCGGGCCCGTCTTCGCTGGAGTAGAATCCGGTTGCTAGTTGGTCGGAGCAGGCGCCGCCGTTCTTGATGTTGTTGTAGAGGGTTTGGACGTTGGCGGGGACGGCGATTGCGCTGGTGGTTGCTGCTGCCGCGAGGGCGGCGACGACGAGGGTCGGGAATTGGCAGTAAGACATGGTGGGTGTATTTGATGTTGACTATTTCCTTTCTGTCTTCTCTTTCTGTACGAATAGACCGTAGAAGACTGGAGTGTGAGAGACCGGATTTCGTTTTGCAACTGAACCAGAGGGAGAGAGAACAATCGAGGATTAAAAGCTGAAATAGAGAAGACGCTGAAGATATTGCAACAAATGTCGATTCTACGATTCTTGCGAGGAGCTCTGAAAAGCTTCACTTTCTCGTACAAAACGCAAGGAAAGGCTCAAATATAAGCACCTACACCCGCGAAAGGCTGAACTTCCTTTCCCCACCACCAACCACCTGCAGTTTCAGATTCAATTACCTCACAAGGCGGCAGCCAGAGTTCACCTCCATGGCTGAATAAATTCCGGGAAGCAAGGCTGCCGATCCTCCGGCCAGGAAAGCCTTATTCATAAGGTGCTTGCTCGGGTACATACGATGTTCTCCCCAAGGGTTCGTGTATGCGACCAGGAGGCTTTACCTCATGCGTCCTCCTCGCAGCAGCTCGCTGAGACTTGAGAGGCTACTCTCCCGAAATAGGCATCTCGCGGGCTCAACGTCAAAGTCTCCTATTCGCTACGACGTCGTATTGAAGCAGTCAGGCCGACGGAATTTTGCGTGTTTTGCGCGCACTGCGCAGGCTGAAAGTCTGAGAAATGCAAGCCGGCAAAGAACAAGCATAAAAGACGCATAAAGTATTTTTGGATCCGGGAGGTGGATGGTGAGGCTTGCAGGAAGCGAAGCTTGGACAGAGGATTGGATGGAACCTCGCTTCTTTTTTTCTCCGGCTCCTTCATCTGGTTTTGGGAAGGGGAGGCCCTTTGTGTGATTGTGATGCAGCTTGTTGAAAATTGAAAGGGAGCGGAGGAGAAGCTTGAGTTGGTGGCGGGGAGGAGAGGAGAGGAGGTGGAGGAGTCTTCCAAAGGTTTGCTTTTTTGCGGTTTGAAAAGCGACTTTCCTATCCGGGATTCGAGCTGAGTGTCCCAGCACGTGACATTATGTTGACGAAGCGGTCAAAACTGACGTCCCGGACGGGACTTTAGGTTGCTTGCCCAATCCTCCTTTTTCTTTCTTCTCCTTTTGTTGTAAAATTGGATACTAGTTAGCTGGTGATCAAGGAGGGACAAGGACGTCCGAGTCGTGCTGTTTGCTGCTACTAACGTTAAGCATATAAAGGCTATGAATGTCAATCAGCCTCGTGTATCGCAGATTCGATAGTAGTCGATATGGGAGAGCAAAGCTTTGAGGTCGAAAGGCAAGACCATAAAACAGTAATAATAGTAATTGTATATCGAACTAGGTATGAAGGGTAGGGTATATCATCCCGGTGCTAATCCATCGTCAATCTCGTATATACTGGGATGTGATCTTCCCGTGCCTAGGTAATCCTCCTTCGCTTCCTATCCCAAAAGCCAAAACTCCTGTCGCTATGCATTTTATAGTACCGAGATTCAATCTTTGGATGTATGCATTTGCTGGTCCGTCCTTGACGTTCATCCCACTCCACCTCTCGAATCACCAAACTCAGAAAACCCCTGTGCATCATCGTAACATATATCCCAAATCCGGTGTTCCACGCAGAAACTCATCAACAGCATCTTGTTTTGCATCTCTTTGCTGGGAGGGCGTTCCAGATGGAATTGCGGGCTTGGCGGAGGTTAGAGTAGGAGTATTGCTGACTGATCCTCCACTCCGATCGATGGCCACCATAGAATCCTTTTGCGTGGGCCCTGGGTTACTCTCAAAGATTGAGAAATCCGCATCGAACAACGAAGTCGATGTTGGTGCAGAGGTCTGTTTCGAATTTGGTGTAGATGCAAATGCAGATGCAGTCTCAATTCTTTTCGGCTGCAATGGGACTGCAGGGGCAGGAGATTCGAAAAAGGAGAGGTCGCCCCAAGGATTGGCATCGGGGTCGAAAGGTGTGAGTTCGGACAGAGCCGCTGGTCTCGGTGGAACAGGCGGTTCTGGTACTTTGACTGGGATTTCAGAAGGGGTCTGGGTATCAAAAATTGACAAGTCAGATTTCATGACTAGATTCGTTTCCGCAGATGTGGGTTCTTGCGTTTTGAGAGAGGCTTGGGCTGGCGGTGCTGCGTCGAAAATGGAGAAGTCGGGGGAGGTCAAGGAGTCCTGGGTGGCAGCTTGGTGTAATTGTCCATCTTCTCGGACTGAATTTCTTTTGGGTGTCTGCACTGGGACAGTTGACCTTGGTGATCCAAGAGTCATGCTTGATCTGACGCTTGAAGCAGGTTCGGAAGCATCCATTGACGCCTTTGGAGTTGCCGCTGTCATGCCCGAAGGATTTTTGGTTTTCGGTACAGACCCAGTGTCGCCAACTTTGTGATCATGGATACTCACAGTCTTCGCGGGTTGATGTGGCCCCTCCATTGACATTCGAGCCGACGACGGAATAATCTCCTCTCCAGTCTTCGTTGTAGGTGTAGAGCTCCAAGAGAACTGGGCGACAGGGGCATGCGATGTTTGGGTAGACTGCCTCCTCGCATGCATTGCAGTAGTGAGCGTCTGCTCTTTTCCGCTAGGTTTCCGAGTCAAGTCCACTTGAGTATTGACCATGGGCCTGGGTTTGGACGTGGGAGGAGGGTCGAAAAGGGGCTTTCCACGGTCATCGTTCCAGCCGAAAATTGATGACGGCTTTGCGCCTAGAACGACGCGGCCATGTATTCGGTCTTCGGATGCCCATCGAGAGACTATTTTATTGACTTCTCGCTGCACACCTGATTTTGGCCAAGTGATACGGATGTAGTCGTTTGCGCCCGTGCCCTGGTTGAACTCGCGTAGTGTTTGTGGTCGAGTGATTTGGTACCAAGCTTTCTTAGCACTTGTGGAAGAAAGGCTGGTACCCTCCGGTTCCGGCAAGGTGGATGCGGATGGAATCGGAGAAAACAAATCAATCGCCGAGCTATAGTCAATGTTGAACTTGAGATCCGCAACTTTTGATGGCCGAGAAGTATTTTCCTGAATCTTCGGAGTTGGAAGATCAACTGATACTGTGTCTTCTGGTGGTCTCACAGTCGCGACTTTTGCCAAAGTGGGAAAACCTTCATTCGAAGCGTCATCCTGTTCATCTGCAAAGTCGCCGAAATCGTCCTCGTCATCCTCGACCATCTCTTCAGGCGCATTTCCAACTACGTCTTCTATTGCAGCTTGTCGGGAAATATCCTGTTTCTCTGACGAACCTAGAAAGGTAGGAATCACCGGCGAGATAACCTCTTCAATCGATGTCCTGGGGGATTCGTGCGGGAAGTCTTCCAGATGGCTCACGTCCGAGGGGGAAGTAGATGCCCTTGTGGAAGAGTCATCATCGACTGCGTCTTGGGCTGGGTCTGAAGAAGGTATCGGCTCAGGGGTAGTTGTCTCTGAATTTCCATTCGGACTCTCTGGCACAACAGTTGTTGCTGTATCTGACGCCTCAATGTCGGACGCAGTGTCCAGGTCGTCCAAGTCAACAATAGGAATACTTTGACTGAACTCGTCTTGTCCGATGTCTACAATGGGTCCTTCCGTTGGAGTACTTCCTGGGCCAGGAGTCTCCACATCATCCGATCCATTAATGTTACTGAGAGCCTCCTTTTGCTCCAATTCGATATTGGCATCATCGTGAGCCGTCTCAATTTCTCCATTCATTGCCCAAGAATCCCTTTTCTCGGTCTCTACAGCGGCTGCAGGTACCGCGGACTCCCACCCCCCAAATCCATCATCGTCCCCCCATCCCGCGTCATCCTGAAGGCCCCATAGTATTCCCTCCTCTTTCTTCTGGCTTGTTTCTGAAGGTGTATCTCTTCTTGCCTCTTGTTCACCTCCAGTATTCTCAATCCCACTCTTCCATATGTCCTCCCTTACGTCCCCGGAATTCTGCTTTCGGGGTTTTGGCTCATCTTTCGGGACCGCAGGAGAGGCCCAGGGGTCTTCATCCCAAATGTCCATGTCGCGTCCGGGTATATCGACGCGCTGGTCATCGTATCGGTCTGGGTAGAAGCATGGTTCGCGTGAAGGAAGTCGTAGAGGGCTGGAGGAAGCCTGCTTGCCGACAGACGCGTGGCTGGGTTGGTGATGTCGGCGAGAGATGACGCCAAGCACCGATGGCTGATGGCTGATGGCTGATGGCTTATCCGGGAATAATTTCCCCACACCTTCAACGGCTGTTCTTGCATCATAGGAAAACGTCAACAACGGCCCTTTCTCCGCAATCTGAGCTGCGAGATGTGCCGCTCGAGTAGAGCCGCGGAATCATTCCACATGGGCCTAGTTCTGGGATGAAGCGTAAGTTGATACCGTAGTGACGATGGGCTCTGGTTGAACCATCTTCTCCTCTCTGGTCTTCCTCTTCAAAGAACCTTTCTCATTTCGCCTCGTCGCTTGCTGCTTCCTTTAGCCCGATAACAGTGATATTTCAACTGCTTTTCTCCTCGCAGACCTAGTCCTTTCATTTCACTTCTTCTCGTTCGCTTTCAAGCCAACATGCCGCAACAATCTCCCTTTACCATCTCCATACCCTCAACTAATATCCTCTCCTACGTCTTTCCTTCCAAATCACCCGCCTCTAATGAGCCTCTCTACATATCTGCCTCCAACCCCACGACTTTCCTCTCCCCCGCCCAGCTCCTCCAGCAGATCAAACGGGTCGGGCACACCCTGACCACGACACTGTCCATTCCAACACAATCAGTCGCGCTCGTGATATCCTACAACAGCCTCTCCGTCCCCGTCTTTTACCTCGGGATTGCAGGGTCGGGACGGATATTCAGTGGTGTCAATCCGGCATACGGAGTAAAGGAGATCACATGGCAGATCAAGGACACCCAGGCAAAGGTGATATTTGTGGAGAAAGACCTCCTGAGTCGGACGTTGGAGGCATGTAAAGAAGTTGGGTTCCCGAGGGAGAAGGTATTTCTTGTCTCAGACGTAGAGGGACATGGAAATGGAAGTGAAGAGGAGGGATCAAACGGGGTTAAAGATTGGACGACGCTTCTCAAGGGGCAAGAAAAGGAAGCGGACAAATGGGAATGGCCACACATGAGCGAAGAAGACGCAAAGACGAATACTGCAGTTCTGAACTATAGCTCCGGGTATGATTCAACTAAATTGCCCTAAGTATTACCCCTAACAACTCATCTAGAACAACCGGCCTTCCAAAAGGCGTCATGATAACCCACACCAACGTGATCGCCAACGTCGCCCAATCCCTCTACATGCGTGAGCTCTCCCATTCCACTCCTAAACACCAGCGCGACCCGGAACACTGGCTGGGCTTCCTCCCGCTCTATCACGCCTATGGCCAACTCTGGTCCATCGTCGCCGCGGCCAAAACCCTCACCCCAACGTATTTTATGCGGCAATTCTCCTTTCCGGACTTCCTCGCGAATATCGAAAGGCACCGCATAAGTCACATACAGACGGCGCCTCCTGTTCTAGTGATGTTGGCGAAACGACCCGAAACGGAAAAGTACGATCTGAGCAGCCTGTGTAATATACTGTGCGGTGCGGCGCCGTTGAGTAAGGAGCTGCAGAATGAGGTGTCAGATCGATTCGGGTTGAAAGTGGTGCAGACGTGGGGGATGACAGAGGTGACGTGTTCGAGTCTACATGTTCCTGGGGGACTGGATGAAAGATCCGGAAGTGTGGGTTATATTGACCCAAATTGTTCTATCAAGCTTGTTGACGATTCTGGGGAAGAGGTTGGGGAAGGAGAACGGGGTGAGATTCTTGTGAAGGGGCCGAATATTTGCTTGGGGTATTGGAGGAACGAGAAGGCCACGAAAGAGACGTTTGATGAGGAGGGGTATTTGAGGACAGGGGATGTAGCAGTAAGAGATCAGAAGGGGTGGTATTGGATTGTGGATCGTAAGAAAGAATTGATCAAAGTTAAGGGGTATCAGGTACCGCCCGCGGAGCTGGAAGCGGCATTACTAGAGAACGAGGCGGTTGCCGATGCTGCAGTTGTGGGCTTGCAAATGTACGTGATCCCGATGGTTCCCAACAGAGAGATATACTGACCAATACAGGGAACACGAGGAACGACCACGCGCATATGTTGCACTCAAAGACGAAGCAAAAGGAAAAATTTCAGAGAAGGACATCGAGGAGTGGATGGCACAACGGGTCGCTAAGCATAAGAGATTGACCGGTGGAGTGGCATTTGTCGAGGAAGTACCAAAGTCTCCGAGTGGGAAAATTCAAAGAAAGATCATGAAGGAATGGGCGTTGGAAGATGCGAAGAAGATGAAGGAGGGACCGAAAGCGAAGCTGTAGTAGCAGATGATGTAGAATGTTACTCTGAGCACTGCCAAAATAGCATCCTGTTCATTGAATAACCCTACTCGTCAAATTGATTAGCTGTTTATCCTCCACCTGCGTTTGTCAGATCCTTCAACTGCTCAAGAGTTGCGACATTCCAAGCCAAGTACTCCGTGAACAGTGGCACTGAATCCGCTGATATAGTTAGTCCGAGTTCACTCCAAGTCCATTTACATAACCTGAAACGCAAACGCGAAAAGAACCATGAGAAAAGATATGAAAGAAAGGATGGGGTATGTCCTTACCCCGTTCTTGGGCCACCAGTGTCGTAGGACTTGATGTCCACGAGTGAGGGCACATCCCAATCTGACAGCAGTCCAATCAGAAATATTAAAGTGGCGGTGGATACAAGTGTGGAAAGAACGAGGGAAAGGAGGGAGATGGAGTAGGAGACGTGAAGATGAACATGGATTCTGCTTCGTGACCCTACCTGTATTACATCTGACCCAGCTACGTTAATGAAAGCCCGCGCCATCCAATGCGAGACTCCCAGCCATAACTCGAGGTATCACTGCACAAACCGTAGAACACCAATTTTCATGCAACACCACATCCCTCAAACCTCCTCCTTCGGCCTCGCCGCCGCCTCCCTCTCCCTTGATTGCCTTTCCGCCTCCTCAACATCCAGAATAAGCTTATCAATTCCATTTCTCTCCAGCCCATCTCCCGCTACCTTTCCTTCCTCCTCTTCCTCTCCATCCCCATCTACATCCACCAACTTCCCCTCCATCCTCTTCTTTTTCTCTTCCGCCGCCTTGGCCCGACGTGCTTGCTTCTTCTTCTCCATCTCAATGATCTTTTCTTGCTCGGTCCAGAGGCTGCTGCCGTCGTTGGAGGTGACGTATGGGTTCTGGCCCGAGAAGCCGGTTACCAGGCAGCGGCGGACGTCGGGGTGGGAGAGGAGATTATAGAAATGGGAGCGCGCGAGGGCGTATTGGTGGAGTTCGTAGTCGGCGTGGGCTTTGTCATTGTCGGTCTGTGCGATGTTAATCTGTTGTTCCGTCCTAACGTATTCCTAACGGCATTGACAGCAGTACTTCGTGAATTGTGCGTTCTGAGTCTACGCGAATGGCATGAAGACAAGGTACCATGTGGAAGTGGAATAGCGGGTATGAAAAGAGAGAGAGAATGTGCATACAGTCCAGTACACAATCCTCAGCGTCCCCGGTAACAGCGCCTTCTCCACATCTCCGGTAATGCCGCCGTGCACCGCCGTCTTCAGCGAGCTCCAGTAGGAATAGAGATACGAGTCCTGCTCTTCTGGGTGCGAGTCGAAGAATATTATTGGCGTGCCAACGCTGCTGTCGGAGAAGGGGCCGAAGGAGAGCTGTGACGGGAAGAACATATTTGACTCGGGCAGAGCGGGGTTAAGGGATTGGGCTGATAGGGTGCGTGGATGATGCAGAGTACGAGTGCTGCGAGACGAGTTCAGTAGGCCAATGTTTCCGGTATGGGTGTCGTGTGTAGTGGGAGCTATGAGAGGAATATATTCTTGATGGCTGGTTGCTTGCCGTCTGCGATGATGTTGAGGTCGGAGGGGAGCGGATGTCTGACGAGATCATGTGATTGGCTAGCCGTTAGAAAAGTCACGTGAGAGCGCGAGTCAGAGCGCGGCTCCCTGATGATTTGATCTGGCGGCGCGGCGCGGCGTCGCGGCGAACATGGTGCTTGGTGCTTGGTGCTTCTTTCAACTTCAAGTCCATCTGTCCTTGTTGGACACCTCATTTTACTCATGCCAAAGCCACTGCCCGTCTATCCAAGTCTTACTTACTTTGTCTCCCTGGTGCATCCAAACGAAGATTCTGAAATGGACATGAACCCCAGTGTCGGCCTGTTCGAGAAAGCTCTCCAGGTGCTGGCAGCTGGACAGCTGTTCGGCTTCTTCTCAGTCATCGCATCGTGGGTGCAGAATCGTGGTTTTGCTCGAACTGGACATTTTCTCCAATGCGTGTCTGCGGTGGTAGGATTGACGCTTGGCTACCTACCTTACTGGGGTAGTGTTTGTATTATGTATGTATGTGCCTTTGCTCGACGCTCTCCTCCTGTCAATCCACTTCGTTTCCTTCCCCCTTCCCCCTATTTATTAACCCCAGTCACTTCGAACTGCCCAAGACGGGTCCTTGCTCCTCGCCAGGAACCTCTGCTTGGTGCCTTGCATTGTGTTGCATCCTCCGTCTGGGTTTCGCTCCTGGGAACATGCTTATATGGTAGGGATACTGACTTTCAGGTTCGGCGGCACTCCGATGTACCATGGATCATGACGGCTTCTTACAGACAAGGGCCCTCATCATTGTATTATGTTCACGGTCGCCATTGGAAGCTGATGTTTGGCTACAGTTTAGTCTTCCGTTGGTACCAGGGAATAGCCAGCTGCCGACCCCACGGATCATCGTCCCAAAGTGTGGCAAAGGACTGTCAAACCACGACAACGGGACGACGACCCTCGCATCGCAGACGAAACGTCGGGAGGCAGGCGCTCGGCGAACCCTACGGGCGATGCGCAAGCAACCTTGGATGAAAACTGAGAGATAAGTATCGCTCGTCTCCAACGCAGGCGACTTTCCCGAATCCTGAGTCTGGTGTTGCCACCAAGATATTTACCCTCCGATGTCACCTATAAGCTCCAGCGCTTCACTTGGCTCTTCCGTGGCTGCAGATTCGTGGAAAAGCTTATCGCGACATACTGGGTTGTTCACTTGTTCTCGTGTCGGTCCGCCCGGATGCACCACGGAGAAGACCGCTCTTCGATGACAAGAATCCTTCGACGGGCTCGCCGTGCAGATACTTTTTGTTGTTGTTCCTTCCATGGCTTTTTCAACCGTCTCGACCTTCTCTGATCTTCCTGTCAGCCGCTTAGTTGCGGCATATATCAACCGAACTGTGGTTCTCATGATGAGGATTATTGTGCAGATTGCTTCTGTCTCGGCCCCTGCACGCAATGTGCGGGGAGTCTCCCGCCACCTTCTCATCCTGGAGCATCAACCGCCGCCCCCGCGATTACGCTAGGCCGCTCAGACGCCCTCTCCACTCTCGAGCTTCCTAAACGGGACATGTCTTCGTTGCGCTGCTGTTCAGCTCGGCGGAGGCGTGGTCGACTGTGGGCGACTAGACGTTCGGTGCATGTTCGGTGCAGTAGCGCTCGTGGTACCCGCCAGTCAAGCCTTGCCATTGCTCCTCGGCAAGTCTTCGAAACGCCTCCCGAGCACAAGCAGATGCTTGTACGCCCTGGCCGAACCGTCACTTCACCCACCATGGCAAGGGTCTTGAGGGGAGCAGGGCAGGACAGGCCGAGCAGCTCCCGCGCGGTCAGATTCTCAAGCTTCATTCCAGATGTCGGGAGACCAATTGCCCTCTTCGATGCCGCCCTTGGGTCGTGCGTCTCCTCATCTCGACACGCCTAATTTTATCACGCATCACCGCATCGACAAGGTGTGCTAGTCCGCTTCCTTCCTGTTCCGCTGCACGGAGGGTTACATAGATTGTGTGAATCCGGGGGCAGGGATGTAACACGCTCAACTGAACCGAATACAGTGCTCCCTTATCGCGGTGGCCAGCGCCCTGGGATCGCCACGACCAATTGACTGCATGCCTTGCAGCTTATCTCCAAAGTTCTGGGCGCATTCATTTGTCTTTAAGTATACTTGTATGGAATCTCCCTTCACATCAGTCTCAGACAGACGACCATCGCATCACACATTCGCTTCCCTCACACGTCAAAACCGCCATGTGTAAGTGCTCCTCCAGGACATCTTCCTTCGTTGTTCCTACGGCTCCTCTCCTCTCTAACATAACAATGCCAGCTATGGAACCAAGAGCCGCCGAACTCGGCACTCTTGACAACCCCATCAAGAATGTCGCTCCCTACCGAAACTCCATGTCCGGCCAAGGCACGAACGTCGAGGCCGAGAAGGGTGTGACCGGTCCTCAGGTCCTCCCGCTCGACGACGATGGCAACGATGCGGACCGTCCTACGGAGGAGGAGAAGAGGACTCTACGCCGCGTTGCTGGCAAGCTCCCGACCATTGCCTATGTGATTTGCGCCGTCGAGTTCGCCGAGCGTGCCTCCTACTACGGTGTCCAGCCTCTCATTTCCAACTACGTCAATCGTCCTCTCCCCGTCGGCGGCAATGGCTACGGCGCCCCCGCCGCAGGCACTCAGCAAACCGCTGGTGCGTTGGGTCTCGGTACCGTCAAGTCCACCGCCGTCTCCCAGTCCTTCTCCATGTTGGTCTACGCCCTCCCCGTTTTCTTCGGATGGATGGCAGATGCCAAAACTGGTCGCTTCAAGCTCATCTGCTGGGGTGTCGCCGTCTGCGGTGTTGCCCACGTCCTGATGATTGCTGGTGGTGCAAAGACCCTGCTTGCAAATGGATCCGCGGTTGCCCCGTACCTCATCAGTGTTTACATTCTTGCTATTGGCGCTGGTAAGTTCAGAGGTTCAAATTTGATAGTTCCTGCCACTGACATTTTCAGCCATGTTCAAACCCAATATTTCCCCAACCCTGCTCGACCAAATGGCCCTCACCGTTCCCGTCACAAAGGTGCTCAAGTCCGGAGAGAAAGTCATTGTTGACCCCGAAGCTACGACTGAACGAGTCATGCTGTGGTTCTACTTCCTCATCAATGTCGGAGGCTTCATGAACGTGCCTACAGCCTACACCGAGAAGTACGTCGGTTGGTGGCTGTCGTTTTTGATTCCTCTCATTCTCTACCTTCCTCTTGGCCCCCTCCTCTGGTACATCAAGGACCGCATTGTCCTCTACCCTCCCGGCGGCAGCGATCTCACGAACGTTGTGAAGATTGTCAAAATCTGCTTCAAGCGTGGTGGCTTCCTCAAACTGTTCAAGGGAGGCTTCCTCGAGCAAGCCAAGCCATCTGTCATCGCCGAATCTGGCAAGCCTCTGGAGGTCCCCTGGAATGATGAGTTTGTCGACGACGTCAAGCGTGCTTTCCAGGCCACTGGTATCTTTTGCTTCTTCCCCATCCAGTATATCAACGACAACGGTCTCGGTGGCTCCGCCAACGCTCTATCGACGATGCTCACCACCAACGGTGTCCCCAACGACGTCATTGGCAACTTCAACTCCCTCTCTATCATCTGCATGGCTCCCGTCCTGAACTACGGCCTCTATCCGCTCCTCCGCCGCTGGAACATCCACTATGGTCCCGTCGCACGTATCACCACTGGCCTCGCCATGTCTGCCGTCGGTGGCGCCGGTTACTGCGTCCTGAACTACTACGCCTACAAGCTCGGCCCATGCGGCAAGTACGGCTCCAGCGAGACTTGCGTTGATGCCGACGGCATTTCCCTCGTCTCTGACATTTCTATCTGGTGGATGGCCATTCCTTACGCTCTCGGCGGTATCTCCGAACTTTTCATCAACGTCCCCGCCTACGGTATCGCTTATTCGCGCGCTCCCAAGAACATGCGTGGTCTCGTTTCCGCCCTTAATCTTTTCAACACCGCTATCGCCTACATCATCGGTCTCGCTTGCGCTGGTGTCATCAAGGATCCTTACCTCACCTGGGACTTTGGCGGCCCTGCTATTGCCGGCGCGATCGCTTCGATCGTGTTCTACTGGTGCTACAGGGATATCGACAAGGAGGAGTACAAGCTCACCACCAACGGCGATTATCACAAGACGTACAAGGAGGTGCACAACCTCGCTGGCAAGGCGGCGAGCGGAAGTGAGAAGAGCGACGACTTGGAGTTTGTGCCCAAGTCCTTGCAGTAGATGTTTTCAGAGGTTTGAAAATGAAAGAGGAGAGTGTTGTACGTACTTGGGGAGTCGGGTTTTGGTCGCGCCGTTGTCTCTTATAGGATACCAATTCGCGTCGTCGGCGTAAATAATCAATCAATCGTTTTGAGGTTTTGACAATGCCGTTCTCTCTCCTTTACATTTTGTGACAAGTTTGACGTCGTGGACTTGCATTGACTCTTTTAATGGGAACGAGATTTGGATGACCGCGCACGTGATATACTCTAAGCTTGGCATGTTCCGGCATTGGATATTGTCGGATACTTCGGATACTTAAGCAGACTAAAACATGCACAATTAATTGTGCGTACCTTTTTTCGCATTTGGTCTCCGACAGTTATGAGCCCGGTTCGCACGCAGGGAGAACGCTAGCCGCAAAAAAGTGTATTGCACACCACCCAACGGGTCCTGGTTCGACTCCCAGCGGATGCTTCCGTTTTTTCGGCGAAATCATACCATTAAAACCCAAAACGCTACAAGAACGGCAAATTCGTTAAACGTACGATCAGTATTCAGGCACAGCTTCGGAAGATCTCTGTGTACCTGGGGGGGTAATTATGTCGGATATTTCGGATACTCAAGCAGACTAAAAAATGCACAAATAATTGTGCGCACCTTTTTTCGCATTTGGTCTCCGACAGATATCTACACCTTCCGCGCTTCGTACGTACACGAAGGTGTTCAGTTTCCTCCACCGTATCCATTCTTCACAAAAATCGTAATCTTTCCTCATGATGGTCCTCGGGTAGACCAATGATAGTGTCTCACCGTTTGTCCTCGTCGTGCGCCAGTCCTCGCGTCGCATTCATCCACTTTGCTTACTCCGTCCGTCTCATAACGGCATCAATCACTCTTCCTTATAAGTTCTCTTTCTCTGAAAAACCAATCAGAGAGGACGCGTTTGCTCGTCATTCTCCTATAAGCTCCGCGCGATAAGCTCTACTCATTCATGCAAAAAGCCCGACTGAGAATCTCTTGATCTGGGAACTTACCAAGCTGGCAGAGTCAAAACAAGACAGCGGCAATGAGCTTATCACGAGTTATTTCTATCGCAACCTGAAGAACAGCCGGGTGCTAACGCCTCCGCAAACTTCAATGGGAATATCTCCATGTCAGCAGAACAACCAGCCAAGCGTTTGATATTGCGAGCGGGGATATGCGATCTGAGCCCTCGGATGTCCCCATCCGTCACCATCGCTGACATCCATGGGTTGTAATGCTTGTTTGTACATGTTAGGCCTCGAGATCCTATTGAAGCGAAGCACCGCTTGTGGCTGTCGAATATTGACCTCTCTGTACCTCATCATGATCGTTGGTGGCCATACTCTTTCATCAAACGCAGTAACATCGTTGAGAGACACTAACTTCTTGTCGAAACGATTCAGTCATGGATCGTAACTGGCGATCTTCTTCGACCCTCTGGTGTTGTTTCCCATGTTGTATCCTTGTCAATCTAGGGGCACTAACTTCACCACCTGACGCTGGAACTACGAACTGCCCGCATCATCACGAACCATTTTCTCCGACGAATAGGGACATACCGAGGAATCTTTCGACTTCCTCGCCGTCTCACTCGCGGTGATGACTTCGAACGGACATTTGGCGATTTTATCCTAGTACAACGGAAAGGCGTGCTGAGCAGATTCGCTCCAGATGGTCATTGACCTTGTTCGCATCTCCTTGCTCAGAGTCTCTTTCTGTACCTGATTCTTTGATGTCAAGAATTCCTTCTGGTGCCGTGTCCAAGTCTAGCAACTCAAATATCTCTAAATGTCTCTCAACACCCCGGATCAATGCCGCGAGTTCATTTACTGCCGTCTTCTACGCCTTCTCCTACCGTATACAATATACTCCCCCCTCTGAACTTCCTCTGATGGGCTTAGTGTGTCCTGTCGGCCATCATCATGCTGCTTCATTTCAATCTCGTTTGGCAAACGTGGTAAAGAGCTGGCTACCTGGAATTGGAGCCAGATGTTATATAGGAGCAATTAGATCTCGTTTCTAGAAGTCCCACAGACCAGATTTCTCGCCTGCAATCATTTACTTCATCTACAGTTTTCGCAATGCGTCTCTTTACTGTATCTGCCCTGTTTCCTATTCTCTCACTACTGGCAAATGCTGCTCCTACCGATGACTTCGACAAGCGCCAAGCATTCAATGTAGGTCAAGCAGTTGGAACTACCAGTGGCACCGTCGTCGGTCATGCTGCTACAAACCGGAATCAAGTCTCTGAGTACCTGGGCATACCTTTCGCGAGGCCTCCAGTCGGGGAACTGAGATTCGCTGAGCCTGAACCGTTTCTCGGAAGCGGTACTATCAATGCAGAGCGCTACGTAAGTTATGCATCAACGAGGGCAGCGACGGAGCATGTACTAACTCTTCCAGTCACCGTAAGTAACTGCGCTCCTACACCCCTCTTCACATCCTAACCGTGCATAAGAGATTGTCCCGCGAACCTTCTGCCCGTAACCGATGACTCCGTCCTCCCTCTAGCCGGTCCAAACTCGTTCAAGTTGCTTGAGGACCTCGCACAAGTTGGCAATGCGCAATCAGAAGATTGTTTGACGCTCAACATCTGGACGAAGCCACAGACGGGAGAAAGAGCAAAGGCGGTGCTTTTCTGGATATACGGAGGCGGTACGAAACTTTTCTTTTCGAGTAGTCTATCAAGGCATTGACGTCATGCAGGTTTCTCGATTGGAGCAACGAACAACCCGACATACGATGGCGAGTTTCTCGCGGATGACGAGGACGTCATTGTTGTTTCTGCTAAGTAGGGACTGTACGCGAAGTCGATGAACTTAACACTAACATCGTGCCAGCTATCGATTGAATGTCTTCGGGTTTCCCGGTTTGCCTGGGCTGGGGCTACCACAAAACCCTGGACTCCTTGATCAGCGTCTGGCTATTGAATGTAAGGGGAAATCGGTCAGGCGTTTTTCAGTCCATAAATCTTACGATGGATAGGGGTAAGAGACAACATTGCTGCTTTCGGTGGCGATCCGAACAGGATCACCATCTTTGGGTATGTCTTTCATAAACAAACAAATCTTCCCACCTTCTGTTGAACGGATTAGTCTAACATAGAACAGACAATCTGCAGGGGGCCTCTCTGTCGATATTTACAGCTACGCCTGGGTATCTGACCCCATCGTTGCCGGCTTCATTCCCCACTCAGGGGCAGCAAGTAACCCCAGCGCCGCCGCCCTTCTCCCCGCCAACAACAGCGCTGCCTTTCTTACTGTCTCCGAAGCAGTCGGCTGCAGCGCCACCAGCCTCGCCGCCGCCATTCCCTGCGTCCGCACAAAGCCCTTTCAAGCTCTCCTCGATGCCTCCAGAAGCGACAACCCACTCGCAGCGGTCACAGGCTCCTTCAGTCCTACGGTGGACGGCCGTGTCGTCTTCGCCGATATCGCGGAGCGTATCGCATCTGGAAATTTTATCAGAAGACCAATGCTCGTCGGCAACACAAACTACGAAACCGGTCTCTTCAAAGTCGTCGCCGCCGCGGGCAACCAGACGTTCCCAGATATCATCTGGGAGTTTATCAACCTCATCGCCTTTACTTGTGGTGCCAAGGGCGCTGCTGATGCCCGCGCGGCGCAGGGCGTCCCCGTCTGGCGGTATCGTTACTTTGGCGAGTTCCCCAACACGAGATTGACGCTCAATCCGTCGAGTGGAGCATGGCATGGAGGCGAGCTGCCTCTTGTGTTTGGCAGTACAGAGTTTGCAACGGGTGTGGCGAATACGCCGGCTGAGGCGAGCTTGCAGACGTATTTGAAGGGTGCGTGGGCTGCTTTTGCCAAAGATCCTGCTGGGGCTTTGGGGAGGGCGCCTTATAGGTGGCCGAGATATAATCGGTTAAGTGTGTTTTCTCCTCGTCCTTTTCCGCTTCCTTGTATTGGTATCAGCTTGAGTAAAACATCCACTTACTCCACTTGACAGCTCGCACCCTTGTCCAATTCGGTTGCAATAATGCTACTCAGCCTCGGTATGGGCTTCCTATTAGCTTTGACCTCTCTTGCTCGCTCATCGATGGCTTGGTGGGCTCGCTGCCTCCTGTCACCGGAGGAGGAATCCCGGATTTGGGAGGGATCGATATAGGGGAATTGGCTGGCGCGCTGGAGGGCATATCGATCAGGGGGCCGCTCAGTGGATGTTCTTGAATGGCATAAACTGGATGAGGTTTTCAGTGTCGATTGGCAGTTGATTCTCATATCTTCCGTCAAAGCTTTCTTTCAGATCCCAGGCTGGATACACAGAAATGATATTGGCTATTCGATCCGTGGAGGACAATGTCCTTACAGCGAGTAACTAGTTCGATATAGTCGCATTTGAAGGAGATCTCCGATTCTTCGGAGCACATCAGGAGAAACCATGCTGCAGTGATCTGTGAACGGCTTGCAATATAAGCTAATTAGAAAGAAACTCGTCTGTGGGAGACATACAGCTTCACGTGATCTGATTGAAACGAGCAACTCTAGACGAGAAACCCCGAGCTCCGACCGACGTCAGCATCAGCGCTTCAAGCAAGCTCCCCATCAAACACACGACGCGACACTCGACAACAACACAAGCAGCACGACCCACCATGGCGAACTTCCTCGAAGACCTCGACGCAAAACTGGGAGATATCCTCGCAGGATGGAACTCCCTCACCATCCTCCTCGGCCTCGGCTGCCTCGCCTTCTTCGTCTACACCCTCTACGACATGGAGGATGCGGACACGCACCCAATGCTTCTCCTCCGCCAATCCTCCGCCGGACAAGTACGCCAGCCCGGAGAATCGACCATATATCGCGCGAATGACACGCCGGCCGGGTATCCGCTCAAGACGGGGTTGAACGTCAAGCCGCCGAGCGCGCCGCTGTATTCGCCGGGCCAAGATGGCGATTTGAGGGACGTTTGGAGGAGGGTTAGGGGGGAATTGCCTGCGAGGGATTTGGAGGGGAAGGGGAAGTTGTTGACGGTGTTGGGGAAGGAGGAGGTGGAAGAGCATGATGTGGAGGAGGTTACGAAAGAGATTGTTGCCGTGGGAGAGAGTTTGGTGCAGCATGGGTGCAAGAGGGTGGCGGTTTATTTGCCGAATTCTGTCGAGTTTCTGTCCACTGTCTTTGGTGAGTATAGGCTCAGATATCTGGGGAGTTTTGCTGATTTCATTACTAGCTGCTACATTCTACGGCGCGACCCCTATTCTACTCCCCTTCAACCAACCCCACGAAACGATCGTCTCTCTGCTTCGGGAGACGAATGCGGATGCTCTCGTCGCTCAAGCAGGATCTCTACCCCTTTCGGACGTTATAAAGTCGGGATCAAGCTTGCAGCAGGTCATCTGGGTCGTGGAAAAGACGAGCAGGCATGTGGATTGGACTGAAGTTCCAGGAGATGTAGGAGGAAAGACAGAAGTCTGCGTCTGGCACGACTTGGTTGCGGATCATAGAAATGGCTCCGAACTCCCCAAGGATATCCCAGGAGGCAAGTTAGGCGGTCTTGTGACCATCTGGCAAGACCAGCCTGGCGCCGAGGGCGAGATTGTCGAGTTCTCGCAGCAGGTAAGCTTTTTGGACTGATTGAGATGATCACTCGCTGAACGTGGAGTAGAACATGGTGTCCGGCATTGGCGCTGCAGTCACAGCTCTCCCACCCCGCCAGAGAATGACCCCAGCAGACCAATTTTTGGCCGCCGACTCGTTCAGCGACATGTACACCCTCACCCTGACCCTTGCTGCGCTTTTTTCTCTTTCAACCGTCGTCATCAACTCTGTAGCTGGCCCCGGCGTAGATTTGTCTCTTGCTGCACGCCAGGTCTCGCCCACCATCATCGTTGCATCAGCGGAGTCGATGGCGAAACTTCACGCTACGACATCAGCAGGCGTAACCGGATCATTGAAGCAGTTTGCCCACTATACACAGACGAAGGCTTTAGGTGCCGGGCGAATGCCTGCCGACACGCTGCTTACCCGCTTGAATGCCCCTACAAAAGCATCCATTGGTGCCACACCAGGGAAACTACGCTTGGTCTTCACGTCCGAAAAGATCGGAGGTAATACGCCCCCGCTTACCTCGATTGATCTCAACGATTTGAGAGTCTTCACCGGTGCTCGAATTATATATGCTCTTACCGCTGCCAAGGTCGCAGGAGCGGTGTCCCAGACGAGTATTTTTGACTATAGGAGGGAAGACGGGAACAAGCATTCTCACTTCGGACCGCCTATGGGAAGTGTCGAGATCAAGCTCGTGGACACCAAAGACCACAAAATTAGCGATGAGGGAAATCCAGTGGGAGAGGTATGTTAAGGTTTTCCTTTTCTGTGAATTCAATATACTGACTGATGTCATAGATCGTGGTCTGGGGTCCTGCTGTGGCTGGTGCCACCGCCAAACTGGGAATCGTGGGCACATTCCGGGATGATCAGACTCTGGCTTATATTTGATGATCATGAGGAAATGAATGATGGAAAATTAGATAAGTATTTGAAAGCGATCATGAATTGACTGTAGCTGCTCCTGTGCTATACCTGCATTTCGTGACTGCGCTTGCCATCCTCTTGCCTAACCTTTTCGCGACCATAACTATTCCAACTTGGCCAGAGGAGACCGTGAATTCCGGTTTTTCTTTTTCAGTTCCGAGGATATCTTCTAAGCATGTCATGTCTGGACTGACGTTGTTAATCTATATGACTGTCTGAGTGAGGATGGAAATCTAACAGAAATTGGGAGGGAAGAAAAGTAGGTTCAGACCACTCTACAATATCTTGTCCGTCCATGCTTTCACTCCTCTCTTCTCTTTAGGTGGATCATGGAAAATATCGCCTTCTGGGATCTCCATACCATCGATCGTTTCCCCTTCGTAACCGTTCTCCTCATAGATCTCATCCGGCAGTACCGCTCTCTCGATAAATGTCTCGTGCGGAGGGAAAACAGTCTCCAGCGCCCAATACACCGCCGCAGTCCCCACAAACCCCAACAACCATCCAAATTGATACGGCCTCTTTCCACTCCCCACATCAATACTCGTGTTGATGGAGTTGATAAACCCAGGCAAATTGGGCGCCACTCCCACCAAAAACGCAACAACAGCCCTCCAGTTGCACCCCGCGGTATACCGATAGATGCCGTCCAGCTGATACAGCGCCAGCGTGTCGTACTTGCGCGCATGTATGACCCAAAAATCAAACACCATAATCGCCGCAATCGGCCCCAGGAAGACAGCGTACGCGCTCATAAAATTGAGAAAACTACCCGCGCTCTCGAGGATCTTCCAGGGCACGAGGGCCCAACTCAGCACGGCGCAGATGACCTGCCCGCGGCGAATATCGACGAAGCGCGGCGCCAGCGCCGTCAGGTCGTTTGCGGCGGACAGCGAGTTTGCGCTGATGTTGACGCCGAGGGCGGCGAGGGCGAAGGAGAAGGCGGCGAAGAAGCGGCAGGCGCGCGAGGACCAGTGCGAGATGAGGTCCATAGGGTCCCAGGGGGCCGGGATGGAGTAGCGCGAGGCGCCGGCGCTCGAGGCGGCGATGCCGATGAAGGCGATGAAGGTGAAGATTAGGGGAAGTAGGGGCACGTAGAGGAGCTGCCAGCGGACCGAGACTTTGCTGTAGCGGGAGAAGTCGGCTTGGCTGGGGGGTGTGGTTAGTTTTGAGACGTTGAGGGGTGATTTAAGGGGGATTCAGGGGCTTGTCTGGAGGGGTGATGGATGGATGGATATTTTGAAAAGAGGGAAACTTCTTCTTGTTAGGTAAGTTAGCATTTGTCCATTATATATCATCTCTCTGCTTCTCTGTACCTACATTACTTGACCGAAAGTGTAGCGTAGTTGCCAATGACACTCGTCATGCTGGCCAACCACGCCCACGAATACTCAGATCCGCTGATCGAAGCCTTCTGGCCCGTCAAGTCACCACCTCCCTCACTCACAAACGCCCACACCAAAATGGCAATCCAGGCCGGAGGCACAACAATCGTCTTGGCCATGAACAGCCAGCGAAGGTTATTCGGATGAACCAAACAGAAGGGCAATTGCAGGATCCAAAACACGAAGAAGGCAATCATGGTGTTGGTAGCGATGCCCTGGTCCTCGGGGATATGGTTTGGCAGGGTGAGAAAGGAGGGCCAGATGGCGCCGAGCATGACGCGCATGCAGTTTGCGCCGTTCATGGTCTGGATGGCGAACCAGAAGATGGCGAGGATGACGCGGGAGATGATGGCGATGTAGGAGCCCCAGAAGCCCCAGGAGGCGCGGGCGAGGACTGGGAATGACGTGTGGTGGATTACGCCTATTGCGCCTGGTGGAGTGTGAGATTGGAGGGTCGGGTGTTTTATGGGTTTTGCAAACAGGGGTTAGGGGTTATGGGTTGATATACCGTTTAGGGAGATGACGATTGAGACGATGAAGAAGCTGCTGGCGACTATAGCGAGGGATTCGCGCCATGTGAGACCCACTGCGACGATGCTGGCGGCGAACTGCCAGGTTGCGGCGCTGGGTGGTTGTCAGAGTGGACCAGGCAGATGTTCCCAAGTAGGACTCTCGAGGAGAAACATGAGAATAACCAATTGGGTACACAGAGATGGGAATGGATAGAAGAAACGCAGAGAAGAACACACTTGAAAGCATCGGAAATCCAATACGCAACAAAACTGGTTGGACCCCATTTCCTCGCATGTCGAGGGACCGGATCCAAGTCTTTATTTGTCCAACGAGCATTGCCTGTTGCAAAGGCGGACTGTGCTTGTTCGACCCTTAGTCGAGGCCATGAGAACTTCATCATACAGTATCTTTAAAACCACACATATATGGCAATGAGGACAAGGGCAGGAGGTGTGTTTAAGGTTATGATATGGAGGCCAGGGAAAGGTCGAGGTACTTGAGGAATACCTAATGTCAATCGGATAGAGCAGCCGAGTAGCCTGTCAGCACTAGGGTAGACGAGACTTGCGGCATGTTGACATGCGGTAATGGGTGTTCGTGGGGTGTGGTGTCAAAATGCATCCTGGATCGAGTTCATCAAGGGGTCACTGGGGCGCATCTAGATAAGGTCGCGATAAGATACTTATGGAATGAGTTTAGTGTGGTCATACTGTGATACTTGCGCCGAATTAGGTGCTCAGCCGGAGAGATCACTAGAAAGTTAGTAGTCTTGTCGAATGGATGAGGTGTTCCCTTGGAATCTGAAGGTGTGCGGGTAAGTGGTAGCTGTGACAGTGTGTTTAGGAGCAAACGGCTATCTTGAACTCCGAATCGGCATTCGGCGTGCGCGCTGATCACCCTTCCCCGCCTCCAACTCGGTGTTTCCCAAGGTACAAGTATTGCCATTTGACCCTCTGAAGGGGCAGTCACCTTTTCTCTCCTTGTTCTTTCTGGACTCGTCATCCATTTTCCGAGGCTCCTGTTCATTGTTGTACCTAGTCGTCTACGGGTTACTCTAATAGGGTTACTTTACTTTGTGATGTTCTCGTTCTCGACTGAACACATTCTACCTCTTCAATAAGAACGCAGCCACTATTCGCCCGGAAGGCTTGTCCGAGTTGATCGCCATAAGCACCAATCATATACCAGAATCGCCTTCGACAAAAAGGGAAGGATTTCGATCACGCCTCTACTACCGTACCCTGTGGCGAATCGGTTCCTTGCATAACACAACACTTTCCCCCGCAAAAAGGCCGTCTTCAGGACTGCTTTCCGTCTCAAACATCCGAAAAGTCCCACTGGCAGGTCTACATCGGCGACCATGGGCGGCGGCGACCTCCCAAAAGGCTTCCCTGTTCCTCAACCAACAACCTCCTACTGGCAAATCCCACCTCATCCGCTGGCTAACCACCGCACGACACCATGTCTCCCCACATCGAGTACCCTCGACTATATAATCATCGGGTCAGGTCTCTCCGGCGCCGCAGTCGCGCATAAACTACTCTCCCACGACCCAAAACGCTCAATCCTGATGCTCGAAGCCCGTACAGCAGCTTCTGCAGCCTCGGGCCGCAATGGCGGAAACTGTCGAGCCGGATGGTGGTTGAATTTCAAGAAGTACGCCGAGAAACTGGGTGAGGTAGAGGCACTGAAGTTTGACGCGTTGGAAGCACAGAATGTGGTGGACATGGCCGAGTTTGTTCGACAGTATCACGTTGAATGCGACTTTGAGGACGTGGAGACGGCGGATACCTATACGGTTCAGCAAGAGTGGGACGATCTGCTGGAGGTGCTGCGATTCAGGGAGGAAGTTCAGAGGAGATGGAATCTGCAAGAGCGAGAGGTCAAGAGAGTGTGGGAAGGCGAAGCGGCGAGGAAGCATCTAGGGTTGCCAGATTTGGTGGGTGCAGTGACATATCATGCCCATACCTTGAATCCATACTTGCTTGTAAGCAGAATGCTAGAGCTGAGCCTGGATAAAGGACTCAACCTGCAGACCAACACTCCCGCTTTGGCTGTGATGCCAGTATCTGAAAGTTCGGACAGTAATGCAAAGTGGGAAGTCCAGACGGACAGGGGTGTTGTGCGAGCGAAGAGTGTCGTTTTGGCAACGAATGGATATACGAACGCTCTTTACCCAGGCATAGCGGATACCAAGTTCCTCACGCCAGGGCGGAGTCAGATATCCGCTGTTCGATCGAAAAAAGACCTATCCGACCATCCTGTGCAACGGAAGAGCGTCGGAGTCAACGACCGTGGTACCGGGGACTATTTCTTCATGCGTGCACCAGGTCTCAAAGGAGCTGGCGATGTCATATACGGAGGCGGCCGATTCATCTCAAAGACGAAAGACCTCGGGATCACGGATGACTCGAAGGTCAACGAGGCAATAGCGCAGTACGTCAAGTGGTCGGTCCCAGACGTGTTCGGCCGAGAGGCTTGGGGAAAGGGCAGCAAAGAGGTGAGAGACTGGTCAGGTATCACGTGCTACACACCAGACTCCTTTCCACTAGTCGGAGAGGTTCCTGGGCAAAAGGGCCTTTGGGCGTCGGTTGGTATGAATGGACATGGGATGGCCATGGCACTTCGAAGCGCAGAGGCTTTGGTGGGTATGATGACGACAGGGAAAGAGCCGAGCTGGTTTCCAAAGTGTTTTCGAGTTGGACGGGCTTGGACTGGAGAAAAGACGACAGTTCGCCCGTTGGATTCTGTGGCATGAATGTAAGAGCGATCGAAGACTGACAAGATGGATTTCGAGTGGTCAAAGGTGGTTGAAGATAGCGGCTGCAACCTTGCGCTCCGATAACCTTGTGTTGATCTACCGCTCAACGAACTTAACGTTGTAGTTGATCGATGCTTCATAGTATACGACGTTATGCTTATGGGACTGTAGAAGAGGCTCCTTCGATCTATGATGATGTAGAACCTCACAAGTAAGAGAGTGAGACGAAGTGAGATGACACCCGGCAAGGACTGACGCTGACTAAAGGGGGATATCTACCTAGGTAGGTATCAAATGTTAGCGTTGCACTTGGAACGGTATATAGTCTAGAGAGCACGTGAATAGAGTGTATAATCTTCGTCTTAGACGTCAAATCTTGGGTTTATCAGAGCTATCTAAGTAATGAACGATATTAAAGACAGCGGCGCTAAACGAGCAGTGAAGAATATCTGAGAGGAAGAAAGACCATTGAGATTGTGGTAGGTATTTCTCAGTAATGCCATAATGGAAGATGAGCTGATGGATCTTGGCGAGGTCAATGAGGTGATTGCAGCCCGGTGGTAACGTTAGTAGTGTTGAAAGGTGAGCACGTGAGGTCTAGGCCGGATGGCCTGTGCAAACCACTTTACGCGCTCGAGTCGCTCGACGCGTTCCAACGCGCCAAGAAAACGCGTCTCCTGAACTTCAACTTTCGCGCCCCTCTCAGTCAGTCGCAACCCAACAATCATCTACCTCTCGCACTCGACAATCACAATGGACAGACAGACCCCCTTTTCGCTGAGCCTTCACAGCGGCTACCAGGAGGATGATACCGAACAGCAAAACAGAGGCAAGGTCCAGCAGCAGCTGGTCGACTTCGTTCTCGAATTCCACTTGGACGGCGTCTTCGTCTATCGCGACCAGATACGAGAGAATGTGCTGCTGAAGCGATACTTCTGCGACATTGACATTGCGCATCTAATCTCCTACAATGAAGAGCTTGCGGATACCCTCAAGTCTGAGCCGGCCGAGATCATACCTCTGGTGAGCAAAGCCCCGAACGACTTGCAAAACTTGACACTGACCTTGTCTAGTTCGAGGGCGCTCTGAAAATCTGCACCCAGCGCATCGTATACCCGTCTCAGCGGGATATGCTGAAGAAGCTGCCCGAACATCAACTCCTCCTCCACTCGACAGCCTCCCAGATCTCCATTCGCGACTTGAACGCAACAAACGTCTCCCATCTTGTCCGTATTCCCGGCATAATAATCGGTGCTTCGACGCTCTCTTCTAAAGCTACCACACTCCACATCCAGTGTCGCAATTGTCAACATTCCGAAACACTACCTATTACAAGCGGCTTTGCAGGAGTGACCCTACCACGTACCTGTGGTCGGGCTAAAGGCCCAGAGAGCGGCGAGAGCGAGAAGTGCCCCCTGGACCCATATTTCGTCGTGCACGAGAAGTGCCAATTTATCGATCAGCAAGTGCTGAAGCTTCAGGAAGCCCCAGACGCGGTCCCCGTGGGTGAATTGCCAAGACATATCCTCATCTCCGCCGATCGCTACCTCACAAACCGCGTGGTCCCTGGATCTCGCTGCACAATCACGGGAGTCTTCTCCATCTACGCTGCGAAGGGCTCCAAGCAGTCAAAATCAGGGGCTGCGGTTGCCATCCGTAACCCGTATCTTCGAGCAGTCGGCATCCATGCGGATGTGGATCACAGCAGCAAGGGCAGCACAATCTTCACAGAGGAAGAGGAGCAAGAGTTTCTTGAAATGAGCCGCCGGCCAGACCTCTACGATGTTTTTGCGAACTGCATCGCACCGAGTATCTATGGGAATCAGGATATCAAGAAGGCGATTGCTTGTCTGCTCTTGGGAGGGTCAAAGAAGATCCTTCCAGACGGAATGAAGCTGCGTGGCGATATCAACGTTCTTCTTCTCGGCGATCCGGGAACCGCAAAGTCGCAGCTCTTGAAGTTCGTAGAAAAAGTCTCTCCAATCGCTATCTACACTTCTGGAAAGGGCTCGTCGGCGGCTGGTCTCACTGCTAGCGTCCAGCGAGACACCAATACAAGAGAGTTTTACTTGGAGGGCGGTGCTATGGTTCTCGCCGATGGTGGCGTGGTATGCATAGACGAGTTCGACAAGATGAGAGACGAGGATCGCGTGGCTATCCACGAAGCTATGGAACAGCAAACCATTTCCATCGCCAAGGCCGGCATCACGACGATTCTCAACGCAAGGACGTCAGTTCTCGCGGCAGCAAATCCCATCTTCGGGCGCTACGATGATTTGAAGAGCCCCGGCGAGAACATCGATTTCCAAACCACCATCCTGTCTCGTTTCGACATGATCTTTATCGTGCGGGACGAGCATGAACGTGGCCGCGATGAGCGCATCGCAAAGCACGTCATGGGCATTCACATGGGCGGCCGCGGCGTCGAGCAAGAAGTCCAGGCCGAGATCTCAGTCGAGAAGATGAAGCGATATATTTCATATTGCAAACAGTAAACCCTCACCTCATTTGACCCTCCAGCCTCACCAACTCTAACCTTCCTCTCTAGAAAATGCGCCCCACGCCTCTCACCCGAAGCAGCAGAGAAACTCTCCTCTCACTTCGTCTTCATCCGCCACCAACTCCACATCTCGGAATCAGCATCGCAAACCCGCTCATCAATCCCCATCACAGTCCGCCAACTCGAGTCCCTCATCCGCATCACCGAGTCTCTCGCCAAGATGTCCCTCTCGCCCATCGCGACCGAAGAGCACGTCGACGAAGCCATCAGACTTTTTCTGGCCAGTACCATGGACGCCGTCAGCCAAGGCGGCGAGGGGGGCAATCCCAGGGAGCTTCAGGAAGAAGTCAATAAGGTCGAGGATGAGCTACGCAGGCGGCTGCCGATCGGGTGGAGCACGAGTTTGGCGACGCTGAGGAGGGAGTTTGTGGAGGGGAGGGGGTTTTCAGAGGGGGCTCTTAGTAGGGCGTTGATTGTGTTGCAGAGGAGGGAGAGTGTGCAGATTAGGCATGGTGGGGCGCAGGTTTATCGGTCGGGAGTTTGATGTGTAAAGGCTCAGAGGGACGAGACTGGATGATGGCTGGGTTGCATGGGACATCGGTGTTGTGGCGTTTTAGTGGTGGAACGTAGGTATATTTCTTAAACTATAGGAGGGATTCCACGATGAAATATATGAGATGAAATGAGTATTTCTAATACCCAGCTTCTGATTTTGAATTATATGAATGGAGTTCTTCTCTCATTAAGTGAAATCTCACATTTGAGGTGAGGTCTACTCAGCAAATACTTAGAAATGTGATCGTTGATTGACGATCACCAGTATCCAGTAAGAGACAGGAGATCTGTAGAGTGGTCTGAAACTTGAAGATGGACGGCCGAAATCCCACGAGAGTGAGATAACCATCTGCTTAGACCCTTTTGTACAGTTCACCGACTTGCTCCCAAGGAGCTGGAGGCTGGGGCGGAGCAGTCGTGCTCGCGAGGATATGCCGAACTACACATGTCCAGGTTCATAAAGCCACATATACAAGGTCGCCTGTAGATCCTCATGTGTCATGGAAAGGTATGAATACAGATAATAGAAGGATTGCCCTGTATGATCCCATCAAGGCCCCTAAAACCGTCCAGCCTGTCCCACACCAAACTCCTGCCCATGCGATAGATAACGCAGCATTTCATCTTCCTGCTCACTCAACCCATGCCCACGAATTTGAACCAGTTCGGCCGACAGTCCTCCCGATGAAGCCAGTTCTCGCCATCCGTGAACTTCCCAGCCTCACAACCCTTACATTTGGGGGAATTGGGACAATTGAAGAAGGGGATGTGTTGGTATCCGATATCTCGGAACCTGGATTGGTGTCAGTCATTGGACTTGGGGAGAGACTGGTAAATAGTTCAGTAAGTAGAGCGCAAACATACCAGTGAATCTTCTTCTTATCCTCAAACAAGCCAAGCGCGATCGAATGTACCGGCGCATCGCCCCATCTCTCGTAGAAGAAGCCACCAGCTCGGTCCAGATGGTTGAAGTAATCTTCATACACTCTTCCACGCCAGAAGTCCATATCGCCAATTTCGAAGTTGCTCCAGAAGTGGCATGTGCTATACCCATTCGCAAGCTGTTTGTTCTCCGCCCGTTTCCCAGGATCCGTCAGCCATTTCATCGCATTGTTCGGGTGGAGGTAGTCTTTATGACTTGCAATGAATTCTTCGGTGGCGGGCCACAGTCCGGCAACAGATTGCGGGGAGTCGTAGAGGTTGATCGTGAAACCGTAGGTCTTGTTGTGGTCTTGCATATAAGCGAAGACGTCGTAATCAATGTCGCAGAAGAAGTGGACGTTGGGCTCGACACGCCAGTAGTATCGTGTATTGACTAGTGCCGGATGCTTGTAGAACAGACCGCTGTTCCAGCGACACATCTGGTGGTAGGACGTCTTGCCCATGTACTGGACTTCCTGCTCTTTCAGGACCTCGATGGATTCGGCGTAGAGATCTCGATTGATCCAGCTCGGGACGCCCCAGTGCTCTTCGGGGACTACTTCGTATCTGATTTCTGCTTTTGTTGCGGCGCGGGTCTTCTTCTTGAACTCTTCGGTGAAAGGAACGTCGTTTATGAAAGTCCAGGGGTAGTTGAACTTGCTGTTCCATGTTCGCTCGAGATCTCGCATGGATTGGAGTAGTTGGACTAGCTCTTCATTCCGGACGAGGGAGAGGATTGTCGCATTGACGCGATCGGACTTGGGGTTATCGGGGGCATAGTTGTCGCCTTTGATTCTACGGAGAGGCTCGGGGGGTTCGCCAGTCACTGTATGGGTCAGTTCTTGACTGCTTCACTAGTCGGCCCAGCTTGAACATGACTGACATTCTAGGTTCGGGTCTTTTTCAAAGTTGAGGATCGTTGAATCGGAGCTGGTAGATGTGAACGAATGTATAACGAACAAGCAGAGAGCTATTGTGAGTATGCCTGCTCCAAAGCGGAAGGGCTTAGAGAAGGCCATCGGGTTGGCCTTTTGGAAACTGCGTGAGCACTAAGCTCTATGTACTTTTAGAGAGAGGAAAAGAGCAAAGTCATTATTGTTGATCGTAATGAATCAGGTTGTTACCGTAAAACGTCCGGGATGTTTCCATAGGTTTGAACTCGGTCATGCCAAGCAATTCCGCCGCAAAGCGTGACTTCGTGACACCGCGTTTCTTTCTGAAAACACCACACCTATGATGACTGTCGCCAGTCGAAATGGCACACGCGACCACCATCAATACATTGACAGGAAATCTGGTCTCATCACTGACCGGCCTATCTTCAGGCTCCAACGCCCGGGAGTTCAGACAGCGAAGAGACGCTGCCACAAGGACATTTCGATTGCACCAATTTGGACGCGTCAATCAATTCGACGTACGGAACAGCTATGATGGTTTGATCGAAAAGTTCGACGTCTTGAACCGCGAAGACTTGGCGGAGGCGTTGAAGCCAAGGTTAGAAGAGCTGGGAAGGTTACGAGGGAAATGGACGCCAGAGCTTCTATCCTTCATTCTCCAGCTTTCTGACCGTCCTGTGGAGAAGACTCAACTGGACTCCCTTAAAGCACTGAGACCGAAGACCCCTGATAAGATCCTGACTTGGGAAGAGATCATTGCTGACGATCCATTGACGGAAGAGGGCGTCTGGGAGAATGTCGACTTTACCGCACCAGACTCCGAAGACGATTGGGTACCAGAGACAGAGACGCGGAGAAGAAGAAAAGTCAAACCGTCGCCGTCGGACGCAGAAGAAGACCGTGAAGAGATCCAGTCATATGTTGAACAGCCGCATATTCAGGAACTCCAGGAGATAGTCCGATCGCAGTTCTGGAATGATAATCAGAACATCGAAACCTTCTCTGAACTCCAAATTATCCGAGAAGTTCTGTTCATGCTACGAGGCTTGTCATGTTCTCTTTACGGCCTTTCTGGACTGCAGGCGTTCTCTTTATCACCAAAGATGGAGAATCGCATCCCATCCAAGCTCTTGGACATTCTTCGTTCCCTTGGAGATCTTGGTGGGAGCTTTGGCCGATTACGAGAGTGGTCAAAGTCTTCTCAGCAGGTTCCCTTGCTGCAAACTTTCCAATCATCCATTGCCAAATACATCCGGACTTTCGACGCAGAGGCTACGCGCCTTGAGTTCAGTTTCGTAAGCCCGTCCACCCCAACAACTGTTAGTCTTACGGCAGTACACGATGAGATCCGCTCTTGTGCTCGTCCACTACAACGCCTGACAGAATTGGTCTCCAAACTCCCTCCGACTGACAAATATCCATTTGCCTGTTTGGAGATGCTTTTCGACACCGTATGTCTCTCGCAGGCAACCGCGGAACATGAAGTGTTCAAGTTGTCTGCTAGCATATTTTTCGACTGCCTGCAAACTTACTTGCGACCTGTCAGAGCATGGATGGACCAAGGAGAATTGGTTACAGGAGATGAAGTGTTCTTTGTGGCCATGAGCGACAAGAGCAGCGAACGGTCTAGGATATGGCATGACCAGCACGCGTTACGCACCAACGCACAGGGGTTTCTCCACGCGCCTCGATTTCTTCACCCTGCCAGCCAGAAAATCTTCAACACTGGCAAAAGCATTGTCTTTCTCCGGGAGCTCGGAAACGCAGTTACTGGCTCAGCAGCACCTGAGCCACAGTTGGATCTTGAGCACGTTTGTGGAGACTTTAATGTCGGCTTAGCTCCGCCTTTCCAGGAACTGTTCTATGCAGCGTTCGAGGAGTGGATTGAGAGCAAGTATAATCACGCTTCAGTCGATCTAAAGCTGGCCATGGTCTCGACGTGTGGATTGTGGCAGTCTCTTGATTCGTTGGAGTACACCTACTTCTCAAAAGATGGATCCCTGTTCCAGGCGTATGCCGAAGCGGTATTCGAGAAAATCGACATGCGACGACGAGGTTGGCATGATCGATTTATTCTGGCAGAGCTGGCTCAAAGTGTTTTCGGGGCCGCCCCATCTCTTGACCCTCGACGTCTTACAGTCCGGAGCGTGCCAGGCAAAGACTCGAATCTTAGCGTCAAAGTGCTGTCGAGGATTGTTGTGGAATACAACCTACCGTGGCCTATCATGAACGTCATCCCGAAATCATCCATGGGCGTTTATCAAGCCATCTTTACATTTTTGCTGCAGGTCTACAGGTCGAAGTATCTCCTCTGCCGCATACATGTCAAGAGAACGAAAGCCTCTCGAGATCTTGCGAGTTTCGAAAACGCAGTGCTTCTTATTCGGCAACGTTTGAACTGGTTCAATGATGTTCTGCAGTCTTACCTCTTGGAGGCAGTGCTAGACACGGCTACAAGGGACATGCGGAAGAGCATGGCAGAGGCAGACGATATCGACACCATGGCAAACATCCACAGCGCCTACATATCGAAGATCGAAAATCAATGTCTCCTAGCGAAGAATCTTCAGCCCATCCACCAAGCTGTCATCTCACTCCTCGATCTAGCTGTGGTGTTTTCCGATACCCACAGTCGGAATCTCGCTCGGTCGACTCCCCCAGTCACCACCCAAACTACTCCAAAAAACCATCATCGGAGGAAGAGCGCATCCCTTGCCCTACGCCTCCGCAAGGCTGCCAATGATAGTTCCTCCGACGACGATGGACTGGGCACCGACGACGATTACGATGCTGATGCGGAAACCGGGTCTCGGATCGAAGGATCCCACACGCAGAAATTGGAGAAAATTCAGGTCCAGTATGAGAAGCTTCTCAACTTTGTCATTGCTGGATTGAAAGGTGTCGGTCGGGCTGGAGCTGAACCAGCCTGGGAGGCATTGGCTGAAAGGTTGGAATGGGGATCTGGCGCGAAACGGTGGTGATATGAGCGGATATTATGACTGTGTGATGAATATGATACCCAAACCTTTGTTCGACGCTATCTTTCGACGTCCACTTTCCAGCCTCTATGCCTGATGGCCTGAATAAGTCTTATTGCAATCGGCGATACAATCGTCCAGTCACGACGAGGAGACTGTCACGTGCTGCTTATGTATCCGGAGCAGGCAACCTGAGATTATTTCTCATTCATCTTAAATCTCACAACAGCAAAACCATGTGAGCTCCATCAACTAACGCCGATTTTCCTGGATATCATTGCACCTTGTAATATTGAAAATCATTGTCATCGATGATCCAGCTATAGAGCTTTCAACTCTGCTCTTGCTTCTCTATTCCGTGTCTCACATCCTCGTCCTGATCTACTTCATTAACCTCGATTCCTCCAATGGCAAAATACGCGCCCCTCGACTACGCATTCGCCGTCCAAGGCCTCTTTCTAGTCTTCAACGGCATACTGTTCCTCCTCATCCCTACTGGAAAGGTCTCCTGCCCACCCATTCTCGAAGGAACTAGTAATGGCGTCTTGCACATTCTGAGGTACGGAACCTTTCTCCTTTTCCCCTTCCTTTCCGCACTATCTGCACCTTTTCGACTGGCAATGCACATTTTTCCCTGGCGGCATGTAACTTCTAACATCATCAAAGCACCTCAACTCTTTCCGTCGCTGTCTCTTTTCTCATTGCGGCGTATTACCAGGAGCGCGCTCTTATGGTTGCAGGAGTCCCAGGGCGGATATTGGCGGCGTTGTTGTTCTATTCTCATGGCGGGGAATTTGTTCAGGTTGCTGCGTTTGAGGGCGCCGTGGGAGTTTTAATCGCGGTGCTGCTGGTTTTGGAGAGGAGGAAGGGTGGGTTGAAGGTTGAGTAAGAGAAAATTGGTGATCGTGATTTGTATGATGTATGCTGATGGGAGTACCCTGGCAGCCTGAAAAGACTCCACTCAAACATGTGATGAGAATGGCTTCGTTCAAGGGAATAAAAGGTTCAACAAAAGAAGCATCTTCTGGCGTCAAAAATCAACTCTCAACTCATAGCTCCCTCATCCTCTCCTCCCTGAACCTCTCAAAATCAAACCCAATCTGCTCTAACCGTGTAACCTTCGCCTTTTCCTCTCCCTTCTCCACAAAGGCCCTTCTAATTTCTGGAAATCTCTCTCGAGCCCAAAATTCCCACTCTCCCCATCTCTTGGCAATTTTCCCTCTTCCATCACTATCTAAACCGTCCCTCCGCTCCGCTGTCTCTGCCAAATCGTACAGGTAGTTGATATACTCAGCATCCTTTGGGAAATGCAGCGTGTGGAATCCTTTCTCGCCTCTCTCCGCGAGAACCGCGGATTCCCATTCTTGCATCTTGGCCAGGGATGGAAGACCAAGACGTCCGGAGTAGACGCGCGCGAGAACCGCAGCTTGAGCCTCGGCGAGGGGGAACGGGATCACTTTCTGGGGGAGCGCGACGAGCGCAAGAGTAGGGTGGGGTGCGTAGAAAAGGTGGTGGTATGTGTTCTGCATTCGCTGTCCCGAGGGAGATATTATCGGAGGCGTGATGGTCTCGTTAGTGAGGAAAGGGGCTGTGTAGAGGTAGCCTGTACAAAAGACGATATTGTCGATGTCGGATTCAGTTGAGCCGTCGGAGAAGAGGATGGAGCGCGTGGAAGGAGACAAAGAGGAGATCGTCGACACAGGTTTGATGTTTGAATTGCTGGCTGAGCCTCCGAGCAGGGTCTCCCCTTTTTGGCAGAGTAGGAGTGGTGGCTTGCAAAGGGGCGCGATTTGATTTGAGACGTCGAGACCGGAGGCAAAGTTCCCTACTACAACTACTTTTTTGTCCGAGTAAGGGTCGGGGATGCGGTAGAACTTGGAGTGGGTGATTGAGCCTGGGTGCTGGCTTTCCCATTCGCGGATTCCGGGAATGTCTGGGATAAAGGGGGTGATAAAATGGCCACTGGCTACAATGACGGCGTCGAAGATCTGCGTGGACTCTTCGTTACTGTCGAGGTCCGTCAAGTTGATCTTCCATTCATCTTTGGAGTGGTCTGTCAATGAGTCTGCCTGGTGCAAACGTACACTTGAAACTTGCTTTCGGAACTGAACGAGATGTCTTATGGGATCTGCGTAACGCTCGAGGTAGTCCTGGACCGTTGCGTGCTTGGGGAATAATTGTGTGTCATCCGAGAAACAGTGATCGGAGAACCGCATAAGCGATCGAGGGATGTTTGTTTCCAAGCGGTCGTAGATGGGACTTGGAAATATGGGATCGGAAAGAATACTGCCATTTCTCTCCTCTCTGGCAGTGACAATCTTTTCACCCTGCCTTGTTGATAGTCTCCGCAATGGAATCTCCAATTGCATATTGGGATCTGTTGAGGGTACCGTGAATGTGTTGTCGTTGTTGGATTCAGGGGTGTACTTCCAGATCCCACCCACGTAGCTGCGCTGCTCGAAGATAACTATTTTTGAGAAGGCTTTTTCGGCTGTAAGGTATCTGTTGTGATGAGCTTAGTTCAGTTTCCATGACTTGTGCTTTGTCTTACTTAGCAGCAGCTAGCCCTCCTGGTCCGGCACCGATTATAGCGATTCTGGAAGCATTTACAAAGGTAGACATTTTGCTTGTAGTTTTCCAGCCCTTCGGCCTCCAAAAACCCGCAGAGAACTGAATGAGAACAAGAGACAAAAGAGGCTGTGACTCCTGTTTCGTGAGCCTTGTGTTTTCCTGTACAAATCAGGTTCTCCTTTTATTTCATTTTCAGCAGAATAACAGGGCGAGGTACAGTAGTAGATAGGGTTTTATATTGAAATGACCGCGGCAGACCTGTGCAATTCTGTTGATACACTCGATTACATGTATAGATAGAGATTTCAAATTCAAGAAAGGGCAATAGAACAAGGGAGGAGCTAGGTAGCTACCTAAGGTATACTCAATAGGATCTTTGACCGATGAACGTCGCTCTCAATCCAGCAAGTCTTTCTGTTATCGCTATCGATAAGAAGATAAGAAAACTCTCACGTGCCAGCCCCCACAACCCCACATCAAACCTCAAGCTCTCCCAAGCAGCCTCCATCTTCGCCCAACTCGGCCTCAGAACGTCAATGCTCGTCCAGCCCCTCCGCCATATACTCCTAGCCACTTCACAACGTCTACCTCACCTCAGACCGTTTCCCGCCAGCACCACGACCCATCTCCTCTCCACAATGTCCCAAAAGCTCCGCATAGGCTTCGTGCCCGAGCATTTCTCCACTCCCCTCCACTTCGCCTCGACACACTACGGCCTGTCTGCGGATCTGATACCATACCCATCCGGCACAGGGCACATGATCCAGTCCCTCAAAGCCGACGAGATAGACGTGGGGATTGGACTGACAGAGGGATGGGTGGCGGGCTTGGGCAAAGCGAAGGAGGCGGAAGAGGAGGCTCCTTATAAGATTGTTGGGACTTACGTTGAGACCCCGCTGTGCTGGGCCATAAGTACGGGGAGTAAGAGGGATGTGCGGGAAGTGGAGAAGGGGATGAAGTTGGGGGTGAGTAGGATTGGGAGGTGAGTTTGCCGAAATTTCTTGAATTTCTTGCCCCTGTTTTCCAGAGAGCTATGAAGCTGTGATATGTATTGACATGACGGGTCTCACAGCGGCTCCTACGTAATGGGATTCGTTCTCGCCGACCAAAAAGGCTGGCTCGACCCCAGTTCTTCCAATGCCCCCTTCGACATCATCCCCCTAAACACCTTCGCGAGACTGCGAGAGGGCGTCAACGACGGCACAGCAGACATTTTCATGTGGGAGCACTTCACCTCAAAACGCTATTACGACAACGGCGAAATCAAACGCATTGGCGAGATCTACACGCCGTGGTCCTCGTGGAAGATTGTCGCAAAGTCAGAGCTCGTGGAGGATGAGCGGATAGGGGCGATGCTGGATGCTATCAACAAAGGCGTAAAGCACTTCAAGGATAACCAAGAGGAAGCGGTCAAGTATATTTACACCAACTTGGACTACTCGGAGGAGGATGCGAGGGCCTGGCTAGGAACGGTGAAGTTTGCGGAGGATGTGAAGGGAGTGGATCGGAAAGTGGTGGACAAGACGATAGGGATATTAGGGAAAGCTGGAGTTCTGGATGCGAAGGCGGTGAAAAGTGAAGAGATGATAGGCATTGTCCGCTAGATACCAAGTTGAGAGCACAGCCAAAGTTTTCCTAAGAAGTAGCCAGGGGTCTGGAGTCATCCCGAGGGACATCTTTGGTGACCCAAGCAACGGGTCGATCTTCAACTGTTGCAAATGGCGCCATCCAACTGTAGAAGTAGGCCCATGGAGTCCTCCTATTCTCCCTGGCAAGCTGTAAATGTTGATGACTTGCATTACCAAGACATCTCTGGGAAGATGATTGCAATTGATACGTTCCAAAGACAGCGGTTTTGCCATGAGGCTAGCGCCTGAGTTTGCCTCGAGCTCCATATGGTGTTCAATCCGCGAAAATGGCATGACAGTTCACGGCGTCCTCGTAATGAAGGAACCTCCAATGAAAGCATCTTAGTTGATCCATCCATCTTTATATCTTTTGTTGAAGCGGCCATCGCGAGTTCGCCTCGGGTGAAAGACCCACCGCCAGACGGCCCCACACGATCACGACTCCACAATCTGGTCACCTTTCTTCCCACTCCCCGTCAACAACTCCAGGAAGCCCTGCTTGCTCATCTCATTAACCTTCTCCTCTCTGTTCGCCATCCCCACCACTCCCGCTCTCCTAACCTCCCTCTGCGCCTCCTCACCCTTGACCTGCGCCGCCCTAACCGCATTAAACAGCTTCACAACACCCCTCTGCGCCGTCTTCCGCAACCTCTTCTCCAACTCGACGATCTCGGCCGTACTCGTCTCGACATTCTCCGTGCCCAGCACATCCGTCACGCGTCCCTTATTCAGCGCCTCTCGCTTCTCAGCGCGCAGTTTCGCCCGCGCTTTGGCGTCGAGTTTCGAGTCGGCGAGGGCGCGCGAGGCGTCGGTGGCGGATTTGGAGCGCGAGAGGACCGGGTCGGCGCGTTTGCTCGTGGAGAGCTTGGAGGAGAGGATTTTCGAGATGGAGGTTGCGAAGACGGAGGGGTCGTTGCGTTTTTTGCGCCGTGCTGCCGCGGTGGACGTTTCGGAGAGGAAGGTCGAGGAGGCGTCCGAGTCTGCTTCTGAGGAGAGGTCGGAGGTTGCTTCTGTGGTGTCCCCGTCTTGGTTTTCTTCGCCGTCATCGTCGTCCACTTCATTTTTTTCGTCTTCTTTTTGTAGAGCAGGCTTGGAGATCGGTTGCTTCAAAGCACTTTTTGGCTGGGACTTGAGACTTTTCGCTGGCGGAGCATCATCTTCCTCCTCCTCATCGTCGAAATCCACAGGCGCAAAGTCGGCCGCGGGAGCTTCTTCGTCGCTGGAGCTGTGATAGTCGACGCGCTTGACTTTTTTGAACTTCTTCGGTGCTTTCACTAGATCGCTAGGTCGTGGGCGTTTCATTGTAGGAGCCATTTTGAGGAAAAAGTGTGGTTTGGGGTGGAGTGAAGTAGATCCAAATTTTCTGATGAAATTTGGAAAGACCAACTTTTCGTGGCGGAGCGGATATCGTTGTAGCGGAGCGGATATCAAGGTTCAGCCTCATCTCCGCCGGCATGGAGATGCTTGGCACGGAGGAGACATCTCAACTCCAATCTTCAAGCTATGTATCCTACCTGCTACCCTCTTCTCATCCAGCTTCAATATCATGAGCCGAACCAACCTGGGAATGGTATTTAAAACCTAGGTATATATTAGCATCGCTAGAAGGTTGTCAATCAACTCCAAGCTAGACATCGTCACTAGAATGGAGATTTAGTATGGCAGGGAACCTTCCTCGTAGTATTTAAGTACCCTTATTTTATAGCCTCACTTCACATTATAAGAACCTTTGACTGAAAAGAGGTCTACTTACTAGCATTTGCTTCACTTTGTTCTCCTTATACTCTAAATGCCCTCATTTCCAGTTATCCAATAACCGTATCCATCAACTAGCTGGCACATTCTGTTCGTAATTCGGTATCCAACTACTCGAGATGCTGATATACTTTCCGTTTCTCAGAACATTAAAACCTACGAAGAGGTTGAACCTTCACAGGCTGGTCTTGATTGTGAATTTGCAAACGGAACAGCAGAACAAAAATCAGTACTTACACAACAACCTAGCTTCCAGGTTCTCTGCATTGAATCACGAGGTATATGAATTGGTCTTTCAAAGGTTCATTCCAACTCCGGCCAACATAAGGCATCTATCCGTTGAGTCTGCTTTATCCCGCCCTCCACCGAAGGTTTCTCGGTATCTCATATTATGAATCAATGGTCTAAACCACCATACAAAAAGAACACCACCGCCCAAACTATCTATCCTTTCCCCTACCCAACCCACTTCCTAGCACTCCTGAACAACCTCCCCCATGGCCCCAACTCTCCCCACTCCGCCCCCTTCCCCCTCGGCGTCCAACTCGCCACATCGCGCAACACGGTGCGCTCCGGATGCGGCATCATGGCCAAAACCCGTCCATCGGGCGTCCTCACCCCCGTAATCCCCATCGGACTGCCATTGGGATTGAACGGATACGTCTCGGTCTGCTTCTTGCGATTGTCGACGTATCTGAAGCTGACGAGCTCCTTCTCGTACAGCGCGGCGGGCGTGAAGGTGCTGGCAGGGTCGGAGGGGAAGGCGGCGCGGCCCTCGCCGTGCGCGACGACGATGGGGAGGGTTGAGCCTGCCATGCCGTGGAGGAAGACTGACGGTGCCCGCGGATCTTGCGGGCTCGTCGAGCGACTTTGTGGTGGGTCGAGGACCTCGACCATGCAGACGCGGGCTTCGTACTGCTCAGAGGTATTTCTTTCGAAGGTGGGCCAGCTTTCCGCGCCTGGGATGAGTTCTTTCAGGCGCGAGAGGAATTGACAGCCGTTGCAGACGCCGAGGGTGAATGTGTCTTTGCGCTCGAAGAAAGCCTGGAATTCCTTTCGCGTCGGGGCGTGGAGGAGAACACTTTTTGCCCAGCCTTGACCGGCGCCGAGGACGTCGCCGTACGAGAAGCCACCGCAAGCTGCTAGGCCGACGAAAGAGGCTAGGGAAACGCGGCCGGAGATGAGGTCGGTCATATGGACGTCGACGGCGGCGAACCCTGCGGCATGGAAGGCGAATGCCATCTCTGCGTGACCGTTGACGCCTTGTTCACGGAGAATCGCTACGCGTGGTTTGGCAGTGATAGCTTGTGAGATAGTTGAAGTCCAGGGGAGGATATTGTCTTTGGGGTTAAATGTAAGGTTGTAGGAGAGGCCTGGGTCGGTGTCGTCCAGAATACTAGTGAATTCGGAGTCCGCGCAGGCAGGGTTATCGCGGAGTTTTTGCAATTGGTATGAGGTAGAAGCCCAGCGCTGTTGAAGGGTGGACCTGGAGTTACGGTAAAGGACATCAGTGCCCCAGCGCAACGAAATTGACTGGTTATTCGTCGGTGTGACCACTCCAATTTTCTTGATCATTCCATGAGGAGGACCACAGGAGGCGAAGCACCTCTTGAAATTGACCTCGTCACTCTTCCTGACCTGGAACACAGCTCCAAGCTCTTCATTGAATAGCGCTGGAATCACGTCTTTGACGTTGCTTGAAGCGCAGATACCGTCCAAGCTGACAGCGATGCCGCAGCGGCCAGCAAAGGCCATTTCAACCAATGTTGTGAACAAACCTCCATCTGAGCGATCATGGTACGCTAAGACGACTCCGCTCTCATGAAGCTGATCCACAGCATCGACGAAATCCCTCAGCATGTCCGGGTCGCGGACGTCAGGGGCTTCATTGCCAACCTGTCCGAAAACTTGAGCCAAAGCTGAGCCACCCGTGGCCTTTTTTCCCTCGACAAGATCCACATATAGCAAAATACTCTCGCCGACTTCTTCCACGCGCTTGAGAGCCGGAGTCCAGGTGCTGCTGATATTCTCGACAAGACCAAATGCAGTAATGACCAAGGACAGCGGAGCAGTAACTTCGGTATCCTTGTTGCTCTCACCATCCTTCCACTTCATCTTCATGGACATGGAGTCTTTCCCCACAGGTATACTGATACCCAGCTTCGGGCACAAGTCCATTCCAATCGCCTCCACCGCCTCATAGAGTGCTGCACCTTCGCCTGGGTGGCTACTCGCCGCCATCCAGTTCGCAGAAAGATGGACATGGGAGAGGAGATCCTTCAAATGAGCCGCAGAAAGATTCATGATGGACTCTGCAACGGCCATGCGAGCAGAAGCAGCCGCAGAAATAAGTGCCAGGGTAGGCTTTTCACCTATTGCCATGGCCTCTCCTGTTTTGACGCCTGACATGAGAGATGTGGCTGTGACCGAACAATCGGCGACGGGAACCTGCCACGGGCCTACCATTTGGTCTCTCACCGTAAGCCCGCCGACAGTTCTGTCTCCAATAGTTATCAGGAAAGATTTGGACCCAACAGCTGGAAGAGTCAGCACTCGATCAATGGCTTCGCCCAGGACTCCATCTACGGGCATCTTTGGAAGATATGTCGAGAGACTGGTATCAAATTTGGGGAATGTGGGTTTCCTCGAATCCACGATCCTACTCATTTTTGGTGGTTTACCGAACAGAACAGACATTGGCAGATCGATTGGCTTGGGAAATTCTCTCGAATCTCTGTCGAAGAGTTCCAGTTTCTTGTCTTCGTCACTTCGTCCATCTGTAGCCTGTCCAACAATAGATATGGCACACCGTTCTCGTTGAGCGATGGCTTTGAACTTGTCGAGGTCTCTGTCTGCCACGACCATGACATACCTCTCCTGTGCTTCACAACACCATATTTGCAACGGGCTCATGCCTTTATTAGCGTTGTCGATGTTGCGGAGTTCAAACCGTCCACCAAGTCCAGCATCATGAACAATCTCAGGAAATGCATTTGAGAGTCCACCGGCTCCGACATCGTGAATCAGTCGAATGGGATTTTGGGCACCCATCGCGGTGCAAGCGTTGATGACTTCTTGAGCTCGGCGCTGGACTTCCGGATTGCCTCTCTGCACACTTGCAAAGTCCAACTCTTCTGAACTGTCACCCGACTGCACGCTCGACGCGGCACCACCGCCCAAGCCAATGAGCATAGCTGGGCCACCAATGACGATGAGGTGGTCGCCAGCTTGTACAAGCCCTTTTTCTTTGATAGCATGCTGCGGTCGAACAGTTCCTACACCGCCAGCAATCATGATGGGCTTGTGATAGCCCCTGAGCTCTGACCCATGATTGTTAAGAGGCGTTTTCGTCAACAGTGTCCGAAAGTATCCAGTCGTACACGGCCGGCCAAACTCGTTGTTGAATGCAGCGCTTCCGATAGGAGCTTCCAACATGATGTCGAGACTGCTTGCGATTCGCCCCGGTCTGCCCACGTCAAGTTCCCATGGCTGCTTGAACCCTGGAATGTTCAGATCAGAGACACTGAAACCGGCAAGTCCAGCTTTGGGTTTCGAGCCACGACCGACAGCTCCTTCATCTCGAATTTCGCCACCTGAGCCTGTGGCAGCGCCTGGGAAAGGAGACACTGCAGTGGGATGATTGTGTGTCTCGACTTTGGCAAGATAGTGCACACGCTCCTTGGTAGGCGTCCATATCCCCTGAATATGATCCGGGGCGAAGAAAGTAGAGTTTGTTCCTTTCAATACTGCCGCATTATCTTCGTAAGCGCTTTCCACGTTATGCGGGTGCTTCTCATGTGTGTTCCTAATCATGTTGAACAAGCTCATGGGTTTCCGCATGCCATCGATGGTCCAGTCCGCATTGAATTGCTTGTGGCGGCAGTGCTCCGAATTGACCTGTGCAAACATATACAGCTCTATGTCGACTGGGTTCCTCTGCAGAACATCGGGATATTCTTTTGCGAGGTAATCGATCTCTGCATCGTCCATCCCGAGTCCGTACAGTCGGTTGGCATGTTTGATCGCTTCACGAGGGGATCCACCTTCCCGGAGAGAGATGCTCTGCGCTGGCGCTGGTGCAGCCTCTGAAAACAACGAATCCAGGTCTACAGAGTGCCGACTGATCTCCTGGGTCATGCGATCATGCAGTTTATCCGGCTGAGGAACACTCTCTTTATCCGGGAGGTGCTCAAATTGAGCAGCGATGATCATGCCGCGCTCAATCCGCTTGATCCATGGCTCAAGCCCGCAGTTGTGCGCTGCTTTCGAGGCAAGTGAGCTCCAGGGTGAGATGGTCCCGCGCCTCGGGGAAACGTGATATAGAGCTATATGGTCGTCTCTGGCGCCATCGTCGAGGACCGTGGTCGCGTCCATGAGCGAGCGGTAGAGTCTGTCATCTTCGTTCGGAAAGTCACCGTAGTCCAGGAGCTGTTCCAGCTTGTTTAGCTCTTTGTCCTCAAGCTCTTGCTCGAGGTGGACGAAATGGACCCAGATCGCCCGGACATCGACAGCTCCCAGGTCTTTGGCGATCCGAGCAAGTCGAAAGGGAGAGAAGGCCGATGAGCCAGACAGTTTCATATACGATCCTGCTGCCGTGGCGGCCATGGTGAGGAAAGTTGAAATGGAAGAAACCAGGGAATAGTTTTTCGAGAGTAGAGCGATAGACGAAAGCCCGGAGAGATCGAAGTTATGCGAGTATAATGTGGGAAATTTTGTGAGGTGCCTCGTGAATGGTGCCAACCTAAGCAAGGTGTGCCTGAAATATTCCACGCTCTCTTCAGGAACCCAAGATTGTCACCGTTATTGTCACCGTTGGTGTGAGCAAGCTGTTGGAGCGGTCCGAGGTACTGTTACAAGTCTACACCATCCTCAAAGTCCGAAAAGGTGAGCAGCGTGAAAGCTTCGAGAACGTATGGGAAACTTTCAAGAGTGAAAAATCAGCGAGGAGGTTGTTTGAAAAGCTCGTCATGGAGAGCGCATCAGCTTTGCTCCTGGTCATTCGCCAAATCGCCCCACATGCTCGGAGAAGTTGCAGTTGGGGTCTTGGCATCCGCATCGTGAAGATCCGTGAGGTACACAGGGGACAACAGCGCCCAGCTCCGTAGTGATCTTTGTAGCCTCGAGGTCGTGAAGTCAGATATGCATACAAGCTCAAGAACACTGGCTCAAGTCATCCTCAAGCTTGGCCAGGGCCAATGGCTTCCTCGGGACAAGCATGTCATGCACCAAGGTCACGGACACAAGTCACTCAAACTCGCCCAAGGAGCTCCCTTGGTGAAGCTCAAAGGGGTCACAGCGCAGCAGCAGTAGGATGAAGCTCTAGTACCGTCGATAATCGAGAGGTTCTGTACATATGCTGCCGCCCACTGCCGCTTCCAGCAGCATCTCCACTTCCCTACCACCTCGCCCACCCAAGCTTGTAGTGAATACAACGTCTTCTGCCCGCTTGATGGTATGTTCTCCTCCCCTTTCAATCGATAGAGTGGAGATTATGCCTTCTCTGGATACATCATTTCCTTGAGGCTGACGCCCAGCTCTTCCCTCAACGGCTCCAGCTCCTTCAGATACTCGTCATACTGGCCCTTGTTCTCGACCTTTGCTTTGATTCCTGCGTAGAATTGTCGAATCAGTAATCTGGCCCTCGAAAATGACGCGGTTGCGTTCGCTGGGACGTGGGTTGACCTACCCTCGAAGATCCGCACCGCTGTCGGGAAATCATTGACTCTCCTCGCCGCCTTCAGCGCCGCCGTGCAGACATCCGGCGATGGAACGAGATCGTAGGCAAAAGCATTATTTAGGTTTCGCTGTAGTTCAACGCAGTCAGTCCAAGTCCAATTGCGCGTCATGATGCATGACAAAAAGTGCCAGGGGTTGAAGATGGGACCAAAAACCCGTTCAACCCCAGCACCACTTCAGCAAAACGTACCTGCAGCTCGAAAACATCCTGCACCGACTCGAACTCGTTTTTGTACCTAGATACCATCATCCAGATCAGCCATTTGTCCCAATTGAGTCTTGTCTGCCTTCCGATCCAGCCCAGCCGAGCAGCTCCTCGGTTGGCATCCAGCAAGCTCCCAACCTCCATTGTATGGTGAGAACTAACCTCGCGGTGAACTCCTCGAAGCTCTCCTCGGCGTGCGGGTCCTCCGAGTTCTTCCTCGCTGTCGTCGCAAACGTTGCTCGGGCTGGGAGAGCGACACGGAGCGCGGCCGGCGACCTCGCGCGTAGGACGGGTGTGGTGGTGCGAGCAGCGGCGCCGAGAGAAGCGATGCGGCAGATGGAGGTGAGCGACATCGTTGATGCCCCGATTGTGTGGCTTGTGGGTGGGTGGAGTGGAGAGTTGGTGGTTTTGGCTGCGGATAGAGGGAGCTGCCGCAAGTCATGCTCTCAGTTTGAGGTTTCTGGCGAGTCACGTGCTATCGTCATCCGAAATTGCGCCGTCTCATTGGCCACAGAGCTGTTCAGTCAGCGGCGCCTCGAAAGCTCAAGATTGACGAACAAGCCCTGATGGCAGGTCTCAGGTGATATCCGCCTGATGCTGAAGTCTTCATGGTAGAGGCAAACTACTTCCACCTACTCCTGAGGCTACTGTACCTGACTCCCAAAATCGAGGCGTATAGTTACTACCTCCGTACTCGAGGGGTAGATGTTGACTTTGCAATTATCTCGTCTCTATCTATGCAATGCTTCCTTTTCGAACTCTACCTACATGGCTCGTGGCCATCCAAGACGCCTAGCCCCCAAAGAACCAACCACTCCTCGCCCTGCTTCCATCCTCCGGGCTCCTTCCCACCCCGTTTATGCATATTAAAATATGGTACAGGCAGATGCGTGTCCGTGGCACATCCGTTCAAGTCTTTACAAAAGAGTAGGAAAAGGTCCAGCTATCATGGATAGTTGTTGAGAAAGAACACGGCGTCCAAAAAGTAAGTGTCCGCTGTGTCGGTGGGCACGTATTACCAAAGCACCTGTGAGCGGCTCTCAGCTCCTGCATGAGGGCCCACCTCTAAGCCTTCCTCGATCGAGTGGCGTATCTGCTCTCGTTCGACGGGAGGCTGTTGCCAGAGCTCTGCGCCAGAGGAGTCTGCTGTGCCTTCTCCTGGATCTCGACCACGCCAGGCACCTTCTCGTCCTTCATCTCAATCAAAGCGCTCCTGGCACGGCCACGACCCTTCTTGACTGGCTTCTTGTACGTGGCAAGGTAGAAGGAGATGAACAGGAGGAGGTAGGAGCTCAGGATTGCAATGCCAGCAATAGCTGCGAACTCCTCACCGGCGCACTTGCCCATGTTGGGAAGCCAGGGGAAGTAGGTCGAAGTGAAATAGGTCCATGAGGCGAAGTAGACGAAGCCTGGTGTGGTTAGTGGAGGGCATCAAGTGTTGGACAAGCGACATACCAAGATCCACGACAAATTGGATGATCTGCATGACAGTGATGTATTGCTTCCACCAGATGCGGATTCCTCGCGCGGCCTGGAAGTAGTACCAGTACATGACGACGTGGACCATCAGGTTGAGCGTGATCACAACCCACGAGACGGGGGTATGGCCGATCAATTGAGTGTAGCAGAGAAGTGCGGTCGCTCCATGGTGGTAGGTATGTAAGAAGGCTGAGTCTGTTAGCGCAATTCCTAATCTTCAGTACGGAAAGCTTACTCAATGGCTTCTTCTTCAGGAAAAGGAAGCAAGTGTCAATCAATTCCAGGTACTTGGTCAAGTAGTTGAGCTACTACCGAATTAGCACTCCATTCGCTAGGTCGCGAGAGGATTGCACCCACATAGTAGAGAATAACCAATTCATCTGTCCATCCACCCTCAACGTCGCAGATGCCGTAGAATACGCCTTTGTTCACCACCATGGGAAGCAGTTGCTCCACAAACAGACCCAACAAGCTTCCGCTGATGAACGTCAACAGCAAGTTGTGCACCTTGAACAAGAAGCTCAGCTGCAGAGCCTCCCTCTTGCGCATGACCTCGCGCCCACCGAAGATAATAATGTAGTACGAGACGAGCATCGTCACGGTCACGCCCAGTGTGCTCATGGGCATGACTCCCTGCTCGAAGCGAAACTCTTCCGGCTTGTAGCCCTTGACGGCCTCGAATGCGGCGGAGAAGATAGGCCATAGCTTGACGCCGAAGGGTCGCTCGAGTGTCGGCACGCCGACTTCGAGCCAGCTGGGTGTGGACATGCTGGGCGCGGTATTCGCTTCTTGTCAGAACGGTGGTCGTTTGGCGGGTTTCGAGCGGTTGTGTCTGCGAGTCGTCTCGGATGGGGACGGAGAAGAAAGGTTTGTTGAGAAGGGCACTTCTGACGCGACTCACGGCTTTGGCCCAAGGTGACGCGGTTGTGAAAAGGTGCAAAGGAGCGACTGAAGAAGATAAATCGGTCTGGAGAAACAGAGTCTTGCTGGGAAGTGTCTCTTGTCGCGTGCGTGTTGTCAATTGGTGGTGGTCGGAAGCACGGAAAGGGGCAGCAGTACGGAGTAATAATTTGGCGATCAATCCCACTGGACGGCCTGAGCCCGTGCCCAAATCCGAGTCTAATCTCCGCCCTGAGCCTCAGCCTCAACCACACTTACATAGTTCCATATACAGTAAAACATGTCCATGCCGAGGGAAAGCTAACTCTCTATAGACGACCCCAAGTGGACGCTGGAAACGCTCCCGATGCTTCGCAATGGCCTCGTGTTTGTGACACGCGACCGCGTTGGACCGTTGCACGGCAGCTGTTGGCACAAATCCGTCACGATGGCTTTGCAAGGCACGCTCGGTGACGCTCCCAGATGAACATCACAGTTTGGTAGGACAAGCTTTTCACAGTATTCCGACGCAAGACCGTCTATCTCAACTACCAGGTTATCAGCGCCGAACTCGTCTCGGCGACAACCCCGTAGCAATCAAGAAAACCCCATCTGCCCCTTGAAGAAGTGAAGAAACGCTCCTTCGCACGCCTTTTCTGCATAAAGAAGGAAATAATTAAGGGAAGACTGACTGCATAGCCACTAGAAGTGTACTCTCACCCATTCAAACAATAGCCAGAAGGGACTGGAGGACTCTCGTATGCCCTCTCTGCCGTCCTGACATCTTTATCTCCATCCGCTTGCCGTCCGCCACCATGGTCCTTCACGCCTTGTTCGTGTTGAGAGAGTTGCTACGCGAGCGTCCAGAAGGAGAGGTCACGGCCCCGGCAGATGCAGGTCGACTTCCAGTGCTGTTGTGTCGGCTCGAAGACGGTCGGTGCTGTTTGGAATCTTCGGACCGCCTCTGTAGAATCATCCAAAAACACCATGTCAGATCAACCGTTGCCCAATGCAAAACAAAAAAAAAGAAGGGCATTTCCAAGTAGGAACAAAGAAGATGTGATATGAGTACAGTGACGCTCTCATGGTATGATATATCGATCCAGTTCAGGGACGAGCATATCAACGTACCGAGCTGGACCTGTCGAAACCTCTCCGGTCTCGTCCTGCCATGGTATCATCCTGCAGCCTCAAAGCTTCAAGCCTCCGCTGGCTGTCTTGACTCAGCGGGTCCGAGTCGTCCAGACGCGGCGTGCTGATCTTCACTCCGGCACCGGTGGTCAGTGGGAGCTTGGGATCAACCGCTCCGTTCTGCTTCGATTTGGCCAATTCCGTGAGCTTGTCCCATTTGGATTGGCGGGCTTGCTTGTTCGAATCGATATTGTTTTGATTCTCGGCGTAGTCATGAGAGCAATCGTCAAACAGTTGGGGATTGACCTCCATAAAGAGCTTCATGGCATTATAAACCATACCGTGGATCGTACTGTATGTCTTGTAAGCATGTGAGCTTCAGCTCCACTCGGTGTAGACATACCGATTCCAGTGCCCTTTGGAATTCTCGTAGAGCGGTGCGAACATGATAGGTAGGATGACCTCGACATTGTCGCTGACAAGATTGCAGAAATACTCGTTGTTCCAGAAGTATAGGGCCCGCTCAGCGACCTGCGGAAAGAATTAGATCCATATTCTCAGGATCAGACGTGAAAGATATGTACCTGAAAGTGTGGGCTGGCAACAGACTTGGCCAGCTGATTGAAGAGCGGTTCTTGGACCTTGGCAAATTCAGCTGGATCCATGACTTCGAAGATGTCCTCGACTTCGTTGAGGAACATGACCTCCTTCGTGCTGTTGACTTTGGGCCAGTATCGCAGAAGGCCAAGAACAACCTACATGGTCAGCACAAGAATTATCATGTTTGTGAGGGTCCACGTACCTCTTCGGTCAGAGCAGCATCCTTTTCCAAGAACTGAACAATACAATATGCCAACTGAGGGTGGTACATGCTCAGGCTTTTCACTTTGTGGAGTGGAATCAGAACTCTTGTGAGAAAAAGCTTGTGCTCTTCCTTGAGAGGCAGAGCAAAACCGTTGATGATGGAGCCAAGAATCTCGAGCAACTCGGCAATCCCGTTAAAGCGCTCGGTCTCGTAGATGAACTGAAAAAAGACGTTGTTGATAGAGCGACGGATGTACGAACGAAGGTTGAGAAACTTCCCGTAAATCCTGTGGAGGGTGGTCTTCAAAAAGTCACGCTCTCGGGGATCCTCGGAATCAAACAGTTCCAAAAGCTAGGAGGGTCAGCATAGCCGCAGGATCAATTTGAAGAAAGGGGACCTACCTGTAACACGAAGCTGTGGTCGATGTGTTGCTTTGCAATATTGGTGTTGAAGTCTGGGCTCTCAATGAACCTGAGGAAGAACTCGTAAACAACTTGGATATGGGGCCATGCAACTTCAAGGACTGGTTCGTCTTCTTCCGGGTCATAAGCCTCGCCCTGTGGGTTGACGGGAGGAGGAATAGGCCGAAACAGATTCTTGCTGAACATGTTCACCACGGCGGGATACATGGGCTCTGTGATGACCTGGCGGTTGTTGGCGACGTAATCGAGCAGTTCATGTAGCGCCAGGCGCTTGATCTCCTTCGACTTCATGTCCCCACTCGCATCGTTGAAGTCGAAGATGATATTGCATTGCTCGATCTTCTGCATGAAGAGATCTTGCCGCCTGGGGGGCGCTGTCTCGTGGAAGCCCGGGAGCTTCTCCAGCTCACGCTGTCGCTGGTCGGAGATGTCGAATCGCGAAGAATGCTGCCTCTTGGGCGTTCTGATGCCCTCTGGAACATCTTTTGGTGTCGTTTGCAAACGATCGAATAGCAATGACTTTTGACCCGCTTTGGGGGGAGCCAGATCGCCAGGCATGGTTTCAGCGGCCCCAGGGGGCGGGATGTGCTATGAGCGCAACGAATCAGCTCAATTGATCTCAATTGCAAGAGAACACAACAAGTCGAGCAGAATCACGTACCGGAGCGCTAGGACTGATAATGACGCTTGGCGCAATCTGGTGGGGGCGATGAGGAGTATTCGGCGTGCCGGCAGCGGTGTTCGCTGGCCCCATATTATTCACTCCGGCTTGCTGCTTAGGGAGATATTGTGAGCCAGGACTCAGTGAAGACGGAATACCCGGTTTTACGGGCTGCCTGGAGCTCACATGACCTCCTCCGCTTGCCACATTGTCACCGCCTGGGAGAGGCTTGTTGCGAGTATCGACGAGTTGGGTGGTAGACGAGGTGGGGGTTGCTTGCGCCGAGCCAGACGGAGAATGTGTACCAGAGCCGCCTGGCGCCGGCGAAGAGGTGCCCGACGATGAAGAAGCGTCCTTCTTCTTCGAGGACTTGTTTGGGTCTTTGGACGTCCGCAGCTGGTTCTGAGCATGTTAGCGTGCAAGCGCGGAAGGGTGACCACAGCACGAGGCCTCGACGGGGAAACTGCAGGGGCGGAGGGAGAGGAGGCACTCACAACTCGCTGTCTGAAGCCTTTCATGTTGGCGATGGGCGTGCACTACTCCAGAGACGCTGCGACGCGGGAGAAAGTGGAGGGGAACGGGGCTGCGTGAAGGGCGTGAAGCAGCCTGAGGCGAGGGTGAAGAGACCCACGGCAGCCGTCAGAGGGCCGAAACAATTGCGATGGCGACACTCCAGCGGGTTAGATTGACATTCGGGCGAGTTTGCGAGGGTTGTTGTGAGTGTAGGAGTAGGGCCGCTTGAGTGAGGTCGTCCAGTCGTCTCCTCTCGCCTGGTACGCGCGGGAGGCTCAGCGGAGCGGAAATTGGGCGGAAAGCGCAGCGCAGGTCAAAGGGTGAGCAATATGAAGTAGAAGCGGTGCAGACTGTGCCAGGACTGTAGGCAATGAATGGGAATGAGAAGGTCAAGATTGTTTGGGTCAACACTGGGAGATGGATTGGGGGTGAACGACAGGCGCGGGTCTTGGCAGATGAGGTCGGGGTCACGTGCTCTGACTTCCGCTGGAGATGCACAACTGGGTTGGAACGAGTCTCCACTGCGCCGTCACACCGTCAGTCCAGTTTCCAAGACGACCTCACTTTCAGACTTGTCCGAGCAACAGAACATCGAGGCTGTCCACCTGGAAAGTGGCACCGCTGGAAAGCACAACCGACGGACAACCAAACTGCCCTGCAGTGACAGCCAAATTTGAGCCGTCTCGAAGTAAGGTACCCAAGGTAATCTTGCTATATAAGTTGAGAGGCTTCATTCTAGGTGAGTGGAGATACCCTCCTTCTTCAGTATAGGTACCTTATCAATGTTGACACCCGCAACTATAGAATCGAAGCATTTCATGGCCGAGCAGACAGTCTCCCTATAACCACCCAGCCTCGCTCTGCACACACCCATGCCCAAGTTCAGACGCGATGGCCGGAGACTTCGAGGACAGCGATGCTTCTTCAGAATCTTATGACCTTTCTCGATATGACCCCTCACAGGGATTGGAGATCAACTCCGAATACGTGGACTGCATCGAGCACCCGTGTATCATCAGAGATGTTGACAATGGCATCAAGTCTCTCGGCGGCGTTCCGCTATTGAACAGGGCATGTTGTTTGTTTCTTTTTCGGCATTCCCCACATGCTAACCCCATCAGTTTTACAAAGCCACCAAAGATGAGAACAAGTTTCTTACTGTGTCTGTCCGGCCGGACGACCCACTGGCAAAGCCCGCGCGATCAGACAGCCTGGAAACACATAATGTGCTGCTAAGAATTGCAGTCCCCCGAAGAACGGGTCGACGAAGGAAAAGGGGCTCAAATGGTCCGTTCAGACCACACCAAGAAGAACTACCCAATGCACACAAGCACACTCTTGAATCGCAGGAGGCATTGCAGCAATTGCGAGATAATTCAGAGAGCTGTTCTCTGGTCTCTGCCACGTTGATCGATACCTGCCATCGCTTTCGACGTACGCCATCCCTTCAATCACTCAATTGCAACCTCGCGTCTGACATTTCTGGCAGATATTCCAGATTGGCAGTATGCTACCAGTACAGATTCAGTTATGACGCAGATCAGGGAACACATCCTGCCGTTCGAATGTCAGTTTGCAGAGATTACGTTTCAGTATCCACGCTCACCGTGACTAGATTCCGAAATAAAGAACTTCACTCTCAATGAGACCACCGACTTTGGGGCGAGCCAGAATATAGCTCCTCCCCCGAGTTTTGCTCAGGAAGTGTCCTGGCAACCTTTCCCCTACTTGTAAGAAGCACTGTTGTACTTTCGCAAGGGAAAACATACTCAATAGCCCATTCAGCTACGAACAAAGTGACCAAATCGACTTTTTCCAGGATAAAAGCGGCAACAGTGTCTCTACGAACCGCACCATCAAGCCTCGACATTTCCAGCACAAATATTCCAAAGACGCTGCTTCGATCCCCTCTGAACCTCCAGTGCCTCTCCCACCCAGACAGCTCCTCAATATTGCCGCGAAAGAATGCATAACTCGGCTGAAAAAGCTGCTCGAAACTCGCCCCATTGTCACCAAACGAGCGGCTGCTAATCTCACCGGAGCACCCGGACCCCTCCAACGGTACGCTTGGGCATATGTCGGTTATACATTCCCCGAGGGACCTTGGAGAGACACGCTCATCAAGTTTGGTGTTGATCCTCGCTCAGATCCCAAGTACGCCATCTACCAGTCTTTTACATTCAAGCTCCGCGAAGGTAATATCGAGGAGGTCGAAGACGGCCGCATACGATGGAAGAAGGGCCACGGGATCGATGCGTTCCCGAGGACGTCTGACTTCACCCATCTGTTCAATGGCCGCGACGTGAATACCGACAGTAAGACTTGGCAGATCTGCGATATAACGGATCCCTTAGTCCAAGGCATTCTGGCCAAAACCGCTCTTCGGGAAAAAGTTGAAATTCACGACTTTGGCTGGTTCAAAGCCGGCGCTTTCGGCAAAGCACGCGTCATCATGAAGGACAAGATCCAGCGCATCATGTCTCGACAGCCCATCTCAGACGACTTCTACGAACGTCTTCTGAACATGCCTGATGACTTTATTCCCGATGACCCGAATTGGTCGATGAGTAGCGCGGGCAAGGCACTGCCGGACAATCTCGCCAAACTGGCAAATGATGTCAGGAATATTGTGCGGCTCGAACCGGCGAGAGAGAGGCTCCAGCGACTGTTGAGTGAGGAGAGACAAGACGAGCAGGCAGTGATTGACGAGGAGAACATGCTTCGAGAGGAGTTGATGAAGTATGGAGCGGAGAATGATATCGACGATGACGACGAGGACGATGATGACGACGAGGAGGACGAAGAGGAAGAAGAAGAAGAGAGCGAGGAAGATGAGGAGGGTTATGGACCTGAAAACGGTCTTGAGCAGGACCAGATTATGGCCAATGGTGACTAGCATTTGCTCGCATACTTGCGTTAGGAATACTAGACGAAATGTGGTCAAGATCTCAAATACCTACATAGACTTCATCAAACGAAGGCCGAAGAATCATCGATAGATGATGTCAATTTAATACCCAAATCCTGGCAATTGTTTTGAGAGTATGCGAATGAACTCTTAGGTAACTTCTTATTGAACTCTCGAACTCCGTGCGTACCGAACCGAGCAACAGCCAGTCCCTAATGCAGAACTCCACTGCACACACATAATTCTGTTACTTGAAAATCGAGAGATAGTAAGTCAGAAAGCATCCCAGACATCCCAAACAACCACATACGAGGAAAAACCCTGCGACAAGTGAATCCGACCAAAGAAATGCCCCTTAGTCGGACCCGTCCCCACCCCCATATCCTCCATCATCCCCTCCGACAAGCGCACTCATGAACCCCCCAACCCCGCTCGACTCATTGTTGTTAGTGTTCCCATTCGAGCCATCCCCATAGCCACCATGCCCATTACCTCCATTTCCATTATTGTTATCAGAAAACACATTCCCCAAAAAGCCCCTGAAGCCGCTCGATTCCTCCTGTTGGCTCTGGCTCTGGCTCTGGCTCTGGCTCTGGCTCTGGTCCTGCGACTGGCGGTCCGAGAACATTGAGAACATTGAGCGCAGAGATGAGCGAAAGCCGCCGGACTGGCCACCGAGGAAGGAGGAGGAGTAGTCTTGCTCCTGGGCTGGTTGGGTGTATTGGTTTGAATAATCTTGTTGGGGTTGGGCGCCGTATTGCTGCTGCTGGCCGAATTGTTGTTGTTGCTGGCCGAATTGTTGCTGTGGCTGACTGAATTGCTGCTGCTGCTGCTGGTCCTGACCGAACTGCTGCTGTTGACCGAATTGCCTCTGCCCCTGCGCTTGAGTATGGCCCGGCTGGTCCGCACCGAAGGCCTGTCCCGGTTGCTGTCCCTGCTGCTGGCCCTGAGGCACATCACTGCCCGGCCGCGGCATGTAGAAGAAGTCGAAGCGATGCTGGTGGTTCTGCGCCTGCAGACGTTGCGTATTGCAATCGCGGCAGAGGTTGAAGTCTGGATAGACTGTACAGACGCTGAGGCAGCCACGAATAGGATTCGAGCCGCAGCCTTTGCAGGTTACCCAGTGGACGCCAGATTCGGCCGTGAGGGGCTTTCCTTGAGCAGCGGTATTTTGTTTGTTGGTGCTGGGGTTTCGTTAATGTTGAAGCAAGGTTTGCTGGGATTGTTGGGCTTACGAGGTCATGGACATGATCTGGAACGGATGACCGGGGGAATTGCCAGCCTTTTTGCAGTTGTTGCAAATATCGTGGTTGGGGCACGAGGTACAATGCCAACGAATGCTGCGGAGAGGGTTAGCATTACACCCCGAACAGGTCACGCCTTGGTGGAAGTCGAGGGCGGCGTGCTGAGACTGATAGAACATGGCGGATTGAGTATTGAAGCCGAAGCCCGCCACGTCCATGGAGTTGTTGTAACCGCTGATGTAGGCTGCCATTGCAAACAGGGGGTGCTGAAGATCGAGAGAACTGAACAGCGACAAGTTGTGGTTGCTAGGGGATGAGAACTTCGGCTTGAGGAGATATTGGAAATTGTAAAGGTTGATTGGATTGCTTGAAAGTGGACCTGTTGATGGATCTAAATAATGTCTAGCCATGGCGACAGAGGAATTATATACAACTATTTTCCACAACGACGATTGCTCGATGACGAGACGGATTGTTCCGCTCAGTGTTTGAACTTTGTGTGAATTCACCGACTTGTTCCAAGAAGGGGCGTCGAGAACACCCACTTCCCTCGTCCATTGACGTTGGAGATTACATCGCGGACATGTAGCCTCCTGCCTCCAGCAACGGCGTCTCCGGCGTGACCGTGACGCCGCACGTGGTTTCCCCAGAAGCAGCATTCACTATAAAAAGAGACCAAGACAGATGTACGAAGCTTGGGGAGGATAGATCTGCATAAAGCTCTTGGTAGGGCTGGGAAGCCAAGGCGACCATGCCGTAAGGGGTTCAGCTACCCCAAGTGTCTGCATCTTTACGAGGTTCCAGTCTTCCATGCGTCCTCCTCTTGCGATGCGCCTTGCCCAGCTCTTGCATGCCTTTTGAGCATCGTCATTTGACTATGAGAAGACAGCATGCAGCCAAAGTGTTCATAATGGCTGCAGAACCGTGGAGGCTATGCGCAGGAAGTCACGCCGCAGTGAGCGGTCGAGTGCGGACATGGGGGAACGTTGTGAAGCCCAAAGAGAGTCTCATGAGGGAGTGGAATGTGGAGGTTGTGCTTCGTGCGTACCTCGCCAGGTCAGGCTCTCTCGCAAGGGAAACGGAGGTGGACGGGCGACTGTGGTGTTGACTCTCGGTGCTTGTTCTCGTCCTGTGCGATGAAAGTCATCGTGCCAAGACGCCCACCGCCTTCGTTGCTAGGGGAACGTCGGGCAGCAAATCAAAACACCAAGTCTCAACATCATCACCCAGTCGCTATAGCGTCTGAGCTCTTTATCGCTGCCACTGTTCGCATTCCTCTACTCTATCTCCGCTTCAGTGTGAGCCATATGCTATAGTTCTCTCAACTTCAGATGCCCCCCAGCCAATTCCTGTCTGCATCTGTCTTGCACCGGGAGTCGAGTCCATAATGGCGCCGGCGGCTCCAGACCTGCCGCAACGATTTCCATGCTGGTGTAGAGCTGTGTATTCGTGGGGCGGAGAAGTACGACTATCCCATGCTGTTGACGATGGATACATGCTAACGCGACGAACAGGAGAAGAAAGATCTCGGCTTCATCGAAGGCGATCTCATCGAATGTCTAAACGCAGGCGACGGTTCATGGTGGATGGGACGACTCAAACGTGATAAACGCGCCGTGGGGCTCTTCCCTTCCAACTTCGTCGAACTCCTTCCAGAAGACTATGCGCCTGCGAGTCGAGCCCCGAGCCCACTCCTGCCAGAGAAAGGAGGAGGGAACATATCGAGAGCGGCAAGCCCGAATCCTCCCCCGCAAAAGAGCAAAAGCGCATTTCGGAAGCCTTTCCAAGCATACAGCGCACCACGATCGCCAAACCCAGAGGCGGCTGCAAGAGAACGAATGCAAAAATCCGGAAGCCTACTCCAGAATCCACATGGAAGCGTGTCAAAGCATCGGCCATACTCGGCAATGAAGCGTTCTTCCAATGAGCGATCTTCAGGAGAGAGCATTGAATCTCCATCAATACCACAACCAGCACAATTCTCCAAATTCCGAGCTATCTCGCCTGCGCCTAGGAGTAGCAACACAAACCTCCGCACTCACTACAGCATGACATCACCCCGACCCGCAAGCCAACTTCGCTCCCACTCTCCAAACCCTATACATCAATACTCGATGGACTCCCGAGCAGCGTCTCCTGTGCCGCCCAATGACCCGTGGAATCGCAACTCTCGTGCTCCTTCTCCCAATCCAGATTTCGATATGGGTGACTCGCCGCCTCCTCCTGCTCCGCCCCCTCATCGCGTTGCCTACAACCCTAGTCGTGCGCCGTCTCCACAGCCGATGCATCAAGATGCCGGTTATTACAGCAGAGACCTCACCCCAGAGCCTCGCTCTGCTGTTTCGGATGATCCCACCCGAACTGGCTTGACTCCCTCTCCTCTCACGCATGCTATGAACGATGTGATGTCCTCCCTTCACGACATGGGTCTATCTGGACGAAGTCCAACTCCGGAACAGCCGGCCACTCCTCCACATGTGTGGTCTCCTGACGCCTACGACGAAATGTATTCGGCAACCGTTGTACGGAAACATCGAGCAAACACTGCATTGGGTATCAACTCCCACCAAGATAGTGGTTATGGAACTGAAGAAATCGCTGACGATAGTTTCGGTCTTCAAGACACGGGTGGTCCAGGTGACAGCTATGTGCAAAAAATGGAAAGGAGACTGCGAGAGATGCAACAACAACAACTACAACAAGAGCACAGCGATATTGACCGTGGCCCGGTTCCTCCAAGAAAAGACTCGCCATTCCAACTCAAGTCACAAGGATCACAAAACAATGCATTTGCACAACGGCAAGGGTCTCACAAGACTTTGAAAAACCGAAAATCTGCGTATGAGCTTGGCAAGCAGGTCCTCGGTCGGACATTCACTACAAAAACCAACGCCACCCAGCAGAGCTCTAGCACAGAGGCGAGCAACCAGACATCTAGTACAAACCATACGCTCATGAGCGGAGCTTCAGCCGGGCAAATCAGTGCTACAAGTGCCGGAAGCATGTACAGACATAGATGGAAACTCAACAGCGGCAAAGATGGTTCAAGCAGACCTTTCAGTGTTGCTGAAATACGAGAAAAAGCAAGCAGTCGACTTGGATTTGGACCATCACGCCCTGGATCACCTCAGACAGGATTGTCGGGTCCGTCTTATCATTCCAGTCATGCGTCCGTATCTCGAGCAGATACGTCCCAGGGCGATTACGCGGATGCTTCAGGGGGCCTTCTCGGTGGTCTCTCAGCCCCTTCCTCTCCAAAGAAACGTGGACTATTGAAGAGATTTGTTGACAATGCCAAAGCTGGAGCCGCAACCGCTCGCAGTACAGTTTCCAGCCAAGGCTTTTACGCGTCAAGTCGACCAGCTTCTCGCATGCAGCAGAATAACCGCACCATGGTTCCCGATGGCATCACTGCAATTGCTGGAGGCCTCGCAGTTCCGAACCAAACAGGCTCCACAAACAGTGCTGCCCGAGACATGGGTCTCGGTGGTGGTTCGGATTGGGTCCAAGTCCGCCGCGATGTCAACCGAAGCAACAGTCTCAGCAAGAACGAGCGCGATGAACGCATGGAGCGATGCCATATGAATGATTTACCAGTCATCAACCCTGTGGACGTTCTATGGCAGAATACGGAAGGAGATGAGGGACTCGATGGCCTGCCTGTCTCTGAACCAACCGACTTCATTGGGCTTTGCAATTTGGCTCTTGTTGATAAGAGTGCGCGATTTGTCTCCAATCTCCCGCCTCTCACGACACCCGCGAGCCTGGCGCAGAGTTACGTTTGCCGACCGTACCGAAGCGACGTTCAGAGACTGAGGGCCATCTTCACATGGGTTTCCGAGCGGATAACATGGGAGGAGGATTTTGAGGGTGAGATCGACTCACGTCGAACTATTGAAACTCTCCGTGCCTGCAGTGAAGAGATCGCAGTGCTTGTTTCTGAAATGTGTGCTGCCGTCGGCATTCATAGCGAGATCGTCCGAGGACATCTAAAGCTTCCATCAGAGCTCCTGGATATTGGCATGGATCTTGACGCCGCCGCTCGACCGAACCACTGGTGGAATTCAGTCATTATAGACGGCGAGTGGCGTGTCATGGACTGCGGCCTCTCGAATCCCACACATCCCCAAAGAGCGCAGTACTCTTCCGCCGGCCCCAGTGTGGCAGAATCTTGGTGGTTTCTTGCAAGACCGTCTGAGATCTGCTATACTCATATTCCACTCCTCCCCGAGCAACAGCATCTCGTCCCGGCTCTCCCTCATGACGTGCTCATGGCACTTCCTATTGCCAGTCCTCCGTACTTCAAGAACCAGCTTGCAATGGCAGGCTATGACACATCGCTATTGCAGCTGGAGAATCTCGAGATGGCTCACATCAAGTTCGAAACCCCAGAAGACGTCGAAGCAATCGCAGAGGTGGAAGTCAAATCCTTCCAACGAGACGCCGATGGTGACTATTTCGAGAGCGGCGAAACAGTGACTAAACCGGCTCTTTGCCAAGCAGAGTGGTACGGAGGACGAAAGCGATGGGTCGTGAAAGGGGTTCTCCCGGGTGACGAAGGGCGCGGCTTGCTAAAGGTCTACGCCGGCAAAAGAGGTCTTATGGTAGGTTATCCTTCTGTCTCATCGACCTCCCAGCAAGCACCAGGCGCTACGCCTCCCTCACCAAACTCAGCTCTCAATAAAGTCCCCGCAGACAACAGTGCAGACCTCAAGCTCACATTTCTCAACCAGCACTCCGCCTCCAAGAATCCACACCCCCTAGCCATCATCCTCCCCCTTACCCACGCGGGACAAAACCCGCCCTTTGACTTCCTGACCCGGCATCCAACCCCTCATGCCTCTCGAAACGACATCTACTGCATCCAACCCCAATGCGCCCGCCTCGTCGTGAACAATACCTTCGTCTTCTCCGTCCGCCAGCACCCCAATACCCTCAACGCCTCCCCCAGCGTAGGAACCGGCTCTTTCGCCGTCTCGGTCGGCCCCGGCGCCACCGGTCGCACATCCCGCGCCGGCGCCGCCAGTCCTATGATGCAGCGGCCCGGCAGCGCCATGAGCGTCTCCAGCAACATGGTTTCGGCGACGGGATCGAATTACTCGGGCTCCGGGTCCAATCCGTCGACTTCGTCTACGGGTGGGATGGGCATGGGGGCCAAGCCAGCGAAGTTGGCGGTGCAGAGTCCGAGTGGCAAGATCATCAGGTTGACGAGGAAGAGCGAGGTTACGGCCACGAGTAGCGGGAGGGAGGAGGAGGCGGATGGGACGGTGTGGGAGACGATTATCAAGGTTTCGGAGAGGGGTGGGTGGAGGGGGCTTGTTTTGGCGGACAGGAGTGCGAAGTGGTGTGTTTGGGCCGAGTGGGTTTGCGTTTGATGGATGGTCTTTGGGAAGCTTTCGACGACCTTGTTGAGCCTGAACGAGGGAGTTATCTCCCGGTTTCTTGGATGAGTTTGCCCGTTGAGGTCTTTTACGTTGGATGAGATCCATGTTCAATAACGCCCGTGTATTCTTTAGCATGGACTGGACACGGCGTTTTTGGATTGGGCATGAGTCCGGCTGTCTCGGTATGCGAGGGCCGCAATGGACAGGAGGCATCGGTAATGGCAACCATTATATGGTGGATATGGGATATTGTTTGTCATATCTACATATATCCTTTTCAATTGAGTATATGATACTTCACTACTGGTTTGAGGGCGCTATGTCAATGGGAGAAGCTGGCAAATGCAAAGCGATCAAAGGTGTATGCTGAGTATGACGGTTTGAGAAGGTGTTTTTCGCCCAGGTAAGACGGACGGAATAGGAGATTGAAGTGCACTTGTATGCCATGAAAGAGAGTGGATGATCTCATTCCACCTTTTCATACTCATTTACCCATTGTTCAGTCCAATTGACCTCGCAGTGGCACAAAGAGAATTGTTGAACCACAACTGCGAATAATTGAAAAGCAGCCTACAATCATGATGCGGCCTGGGTCTGAAAAGGAGAAAATCTTCATACCGTTTTGTAACACAAGCTGCTGTTGCTGCTGTCCCGACCACCGTAAACAGGGAGGCCGAGATGTAAACGAAGTCAGCCACTAGTAACAAGCTGGTCAGTTTGAGCTTTCCTAGGTACCTAGTCTTCCTCATCTGCAAAGCCTTTCACTTGCAGAGCTCCATCGTCCAAAACAACCACTTTTTCTTTCCTCATCACTATTAATCGCTGTCTTTGCGCACCGCACCAACAAACCTCTTTGGAAGCACTCACAGCACGAATTTGATGCCAGATGACACCTTTTCTTTGCGTGGTCGAAGCTCACCATCTCCAGACAATGATGCTTTCGTACCTTGAGCTTTGGCACTGTCGTCGAGCTGCCCAACTGCCATTGTGGAATGTTTCCGAGGCAATCTGTGTTGTCGATCACGGATTGGTGTGAGAAAGTCGAATACAACTCCGAGGTTTGAGAGTCCGGCTGCTTTATATGAGTAAGTAAGACGTGAAAAAGCCGACCGTTTGCCGTCATCAACGACGTGGAGACGTCATAACACGACGAAAAGATCGCTCTGAGAGATAAAATAAGATGGAGCCTCCGGCTTCAATAAACAGAAAGATCCTATTTGTACTGACGATGATGCTTAGGACCTGAGTCTCAACCTGTGAGAGACTTGGGGGAAAATGCTTCCCATAGGTACGAGATAAACTGTAGAACAAGCCAATCGTTGCCGGGCATCACTTTCTCCTAAGAGGCTAGATACCTAATTTAGCTTTTCTGTCATCGGTAAATAACGTAGATAGCCCTTAACCGTTTATAAGTGTTGACGCCCTTCACCGCTATAATGCGTTGAAAACCGCTTCCAACCGAAACCTATAAGGTTTCTCATCATGAGAAGGTAATGATGAAGGGAGATTTTTAGGGGGCAATTAAGTAGATGGAATAATAAGGTCTGACTCAACCAGCCCCAGACAAAGGTACGGAAATTTTGCCAAGTTCGTGTGAATTCTTGCTGGGGAAAGGAATAAGAGAATGGGTGTTAAAGGGGTGGATATACATACGTACCAAACGATAGATATAGGAGCCAAGAGAGACCGTGGGACTGACGCTTGCCAGAGACAATCTACCATGTACCTATTACTTCTCCCGGCGACTGAACGGAAGCTTGTCGCTGCTCCGTCAGCTTCCTGGTAATTTTGACTTTCTGTCATCACTTACCAGCAAAAATCTTCATCATCATGATCCATTTCAACGACTATCGCCAACATCTTGTTGCCCTGAAGAGAAAACACCTCGTTCTCTTCATCACCAAACCCCAGTGATGTTGCAGTTTCAAACAAGAATGGACCTAGACGTGAAGTTCCGCGTCTCCGCGGACCGCAATACCAAGAGCTTCCATCTGTTGAAAAGAATGTCTGAGTTCGTTTTCCGACGGGTTGACGCGGCTCTTATAAGTAGCTGGTAGCGGACCAAAGATTGGTGAAGTCAGTAGATGACTCGTGACCATGGTGGTGAAGTCTAGGCAAAGCCTTGCTACGGACCATGACGGGGATGGATTTCGCTACCTGTAGAAGTTTTGGACCAACTGACATCTGGCCCGCAGCCAATGACTTTCCTGCCTCGAAAATGCATGAATTCCATAGACACTCTATCGGAATATGTTCTCTTCCCGGTAACACGTTGTGTCAAATGTACCCAAGCTCTTCCCCGACTTGCAGCTTTTCCTCTTACTCGAACATCGGGAAAACGCGGAGGATATCTCCGCCGTTTGGTAAGCCATTTGAAGCGTCCAAGATAATCGGTTGGGTTGGATATCATGCAACGATGACTTGGAACGGAGGAAACAGATTTCAAGTCTTCTGGACGCAATGAGATGCGTCTTTTAGGTGCGTCTAAGCTTGCATTCTAGTCTTGATCTTTGTTTCTTTCAGTGCCCATTTTCTTTTTGGATTTTCCCTCTTGCCCGCATAGTTGAAATCCGTATCTTTACACATTCTGCTGTGCTTCTCAGAACTTATCCGCTGCCTCAAATTTGTACTTTTCAGTCTGCCGCAGTCAATTTAAGGGCATGGATGGCAGAACTTCGACGCTGATCGATCATACCGTGCGGGATCGTCTCGTAGATGCGCCAGCGAGGGTCTTTTGGAGTAGTCCAATTGCCTGCTAGAAACTAGATAACATTAAAAATACCTTGGAATACTACGAACTTTTAGACTCGAAAGTGAGTTGGATTTAGGTCTAGAGAAGGAACTCAAGAGATACCTTGAGGATGACTGGGGCTCCAGAAACTCATAATGATGGAGAAGACTTCAGTGTTGTGCGGTGGATATCTCTTGAATATGTATTTACAATATACTACGAGGCGCCTGGTATAGGTATCCTATATTAAACCGAGCGGACTCAATATTTTCTCCCTCGTGACTTGGTTCGCCTGCCTGCCTCCGCGTTCCATGGCGACCGCGCCGACAATCGCATACATCGTCGAAGCCATGACCGACTCAATACCGGAGCCTTGAAGGTTGTGTGCCTGGAGAAGGACGGTAAGCTTCTATACGACACTTGTGTGATGTTTGACGGGAACTCTTCTCCGGTGCGGACGTACCTGTTTGGGCTTCCACCTTATAACCCTCCCCAGTCCGTATGAATCGGCCAGTCGTGCCAGACGATGCTTGTTTAACGCTTCAGTTTTGGACTCTAGTGTCAACTTTGACAGAGTCTCGAGCGCAGGATGATGGTAAGGTATTCGGCCGTATTCGTCAGGGGTAGGAGTTTTTGTTGACGAAGGAACTTGGGGAACTGCGAGTAGAGCGATCGAAGTTTGAACATCGACAATTCTCTTCCCTGCAGAGACTGTAAGCGCCCGTACATCGGCTTTTTCCTCCAAGAGATCATGGCTCATGTTGTATTCCTAGTCTTCCTGTTCCAAAAAGCAGAGCATACACACCTAATATAGCTAGCCTGTCGTTGAACCCCCTCCTTCCATGATCAAAGCTCTTGTGCGTCACAGCCAGCCATTTGACCTCATCCCCTAGCATTTTGTCCCCTCCGTACCCCAGTATTTTCGTGTACACTGTATCCAGTTGGTGTGGGTCATTGTTGACCTTGAACTCGTTATTGTAGGGCCGTGGCCGAGTTCGCACAGGCATCACCATCGCTGGGGGTGTTTGCTGCCATCGTGGCTTCTCTTCAAGTTCTGGGAGTATTTCGTAAGAAGTAGAGGAAGAAGCGGAAAACGAACACGAGGACAGACGGCTTGGGACGGCGGTGCGGAGAGGATGAGAGGTTGAAAGAGCGGTTGGAAGGGTGGAAACTGCTCGTTTGGATGCCATTGAGGTAGGATGGAGGGCAGAAGACGGGATGGGGATGGCCGATGGAGTGCAAAGCATGAATATCTTGAGAGTGAGGAACTTGGCATAATTCCGCGCAGTCACGTGCTTGTCACGGGCCCACGCGTTGCGCCAGAACTCGAGTCCAAAGCCCGCGCATCAGCCCTACGTCAAACACGGTAACTTAATATCGCGAAATCTTCTTACATTCGACGACAACAACACCACTCGCTCGACATGCCTCCAATGGCGCCCGGCAAAGCGTCCCTTCTGCAAGAATTGCCGGCGAGTGTTCTACCCGAGCATCTTCCCTTCGAGTTCAACCACATATCCACGCCTCCGACCCGCTGCGTGCCCCTCTTCTACCAGCCTCAAGGGGCAGCGTCCCAGCGAACGTACTCCGAATCGCATTTCCTCCTCGTCTCCATAACCGCCCCTGATAACAAGAAGAGAAGCTCGCGGTGCTCACCATTGAAGTCATCATATACACTACTTCAAAGCTCACCACGGCATTCGTGTCCAAAGCCGACTCCACTGGATTCCTATCCTTGCTCAACATCCCCCGGACTCACGCCTCGCCGCTTCAATCTGTCTCTACAACCTTCCTGTCGCTTCTCACCACACAGCGTATACGGCCTGGCATACCGTTGGCCATCTCGCTCTTCGCCCGGGCGCAAGCACAGTACATCTTCCCGAACTCTGTCGCGAACCCTTCAAAACACGTCTCGACCGATCGCGAACTGGTTCGATGGTGGTGTCGGGTCCTGGACCCAATCCTGCAATCACACACACCAGAAAAGCCAAAGTCGGAGGGTCTGTTCCACGAAGAGAAGGATGCGCAACCGGAGAACGAGCCTGCCACAACGGCACAAGCCTACCTCCTGGTTCCTGGTGAAGAGACCATCACAACCTACGTTCCAGTTGCTTCTAGGGCGAGGTGGAAACATGGTCACCCACTTCGGTCCATTACACCATACCCAGCCGCGCCTCCGCGCTGTCAAGTGCCCCATTTCCCTGACGATCCGAAGGCACGTTTCCTTGATGAACTCGACGAGGAGCTTATGAATACCGGTACGAGCAATCAATCGGTGTCAGGGAAGCAACTGGCATCTCACAGACACGTAGAAAGTGTGTAAAACCAAGGTGTTGGATATGAACGAGAATCTAACTACGAGATTCACAAAGGATGATGTGGACTCTCAGTAGAGGAGAGTCCCCATCCACGAGTCACGTGATATAGTCACGTGCCTGGTCAGGTGATATGGAACCGTGACAATCGGCGTATGATAGCCCATGCAAACGTGGGAAAGGTGCCTGGAGGAGCGTCAAGACACTGGAGCATTTCTGGGAGGCCATGGCGTTTAGACAAGAGTGCTCAAGCGGGAACTTGGTGGGCTTTATCTGGGTGATGCTGACACCCCCTGGAGCAAACAACGGAAAGAGCGAGGGGAACACAGGAGATTTCCAGAGCACAATAGCTGATTCCCAGGATTCTATCTTTGGCATTTTACACAAGAGGGAAGGTCAGCTCATGCTAGGAACCGACATTTCGCCGCCGCTGTCGCCTCCCCATAAGACCATCCTCAAAACTCCACCTGAGCACTCAAGCAACGTGAAGTCTTCAAAATACCCCAAGAAACAACCTCGCACTTCACGAAAGCTCACAGGCCCGATTTCTGTCCGCCAACCGAAAATGAAATCTGCCACTAGCACTTCCCCCGGTTCCTCCCTGGCCGAGCAGACGCGGTATTACCTCTGGCCAACTTCGTCGCGGGGAGAGATCGTTCTCGACGATAAAAACTATCACCGCGCGACTGACATCATCCTTCACCTGGATTTCGGCGGGCGGGATTTGGCAGCCATGAGCACGACGAAGTGGACCACGGAAGTCGGACTCCTCAGAGGCATATGCGATCACGGAAAGAATTGGGGCTGGACTGTTGTCGGGACGAAGGCTGCGGTCGTTCCTGTGGCCAGTACACATCCTGCGCCGAGTGGTGCTGTGAACGTGCTCGGAGTCAAGCGTAAGGGTAAAGCACCTATCACACCTAAACCTAGCCAGGAGGGAGTCACCAATGTTCTAGGTGCTGGCTTGGTGCCGAAGCTGCAGGAGAACGAGCCGTTGCCTGAACAAGCAGCTCCTCGGGTCAATGTGTTGGGGCCTGAATTGGCGAGGGAGAAGCCGAAAGTGTAAGCGCCGGAGCATGGAGTTGCGCTCGCATGCGTCTGCGTTGACCAGGAGTTTGTCACTTGTGTACTGACCTGTATGGACAAACTGTCTGCTTGCTTGTAGCATTGAGCGCGGATGGTCACGTTTGGTGTTTCAGAAGTTGGGTTTGATGTGATTTTGCATAGCGACGGATACGTCCATGGGACACGCCAAACTGAACTTTTGCTTTCAAAGCAACTGAGAACAAGCAGCTGAGTGCTATCTTGGGACCATTCTTCCCATACGCCAGCAGCATGCTATATAGCAAACCCGCAGGATTTGCTTTTGGGCAAACAGCAACAACCACATAACACACCTGGATGTGCAGCTATATAGGTAACGCTTGGTTCTCCTCTCGTCTGAGAAGTCATAGTTGCGCCTGACAGAGCTAGCAGGCATTTGTTCCACACCCTCCTCCGACCACATCTTCAGCAAAATCAACAAAATCAACCAGCTTATAATGACCAGTACAACTTTGCTCACTTGTAATTGGTGTAATTGCTTGGTCCTGTCAACGGCACCAGTCTGCCAATGCGGCAGGTTCCTACTCTGCCGACAAGCCCAAGATGGACAGGAAATCTGTTGGACGGAGCTCACCGTCCACATCGATGACGTTCCTGACTTGAAACGAGAGCGAGTAGAACAAGTGCTTGAGAGCATGAAGCGCCAAGAGAACGTTGCTTTGTGGGGAGTAGATGCCAGCAGGCGTAGGCAGGGCCTGATTCGGCGGGAAGCAGGAAAAGTGACCGCCTTCACCCTTTCCAATGGACACAACATCGAGCTTATCACTGATCATCTAAAGAACGTCACCATTGAAAGTTGGAGAAGCTGGACGGGAATTGGGGGGTCCATGGACCCATGCAGTAAGTAAACAAACCGCAGTTCGAACAATGAACAGTATTCCAGTCACGACCGAACCAGCTGAACTTGTGGGGTACAGCCCAATCTGGGTAGCGTTCGCCTTGATGGACACGGTAACCATGCACATAATGGACGAGATCGGCCTCTTCAAGTCCAGGATGATCTGAGTTGCCATTTGTTAGCGCTGGAAGAGTGATAGATTGAGAGTCCTATCGTCCACTCGACTTACATTTACTATCAAAATCTTTCCAGTCTCGAATGACCTTCCTTGGAAATCTGCCACCCCCGGGCTTCTTCCTGACTTTGGATGGAGCCGACATGGTAGTTGGAGGTTGGCTGCTGACTGAGTGCAATCAAGGGGCTCGACTCGATCGGACAATAGATGTTTGCATGGATGACTTGAGATTTGCAGGAAGCGAGATGCTTTTGTACCCATGGGACTCGTACGTTGCGCAAGAGGGAGAGGGTTCTTTCAACCAAGATGAACAAAGCGCGGCGTAGTACAGGTTGGGGCGATATCGATCAAAGTCCCTCTGCTCGTGGAAGTTTAAAGGAAAGAAAGGATGCAAGTAGCTGAAAACGTCAGCATTGAACAATAGTGGAAATAAAAAAACGAAGATTGAGCCCCAGAAATTGACAACGGGGCGCAGGGCAGGGAACAAAAAACCATGCCCAGTTGGCGAACCGCATGTAGTCACGAGTATTGAAAAGTATGAGGTACAGTGATTGATTAAGAGCGAGTGTAAAACAGATGATTGATTAATAACAAATGACTTATCTCTTTTTCACATAGTTCTACTGAAGTGGAGATGCTCAGACTATATATGCTCAGTCCAGCTGGTCGCAGTGGTCGGTCTATACCAGCCTCCTTCCCAGCCCCTTCAATTAACCATCAGGGGCCAGGCTACCTGCATGCCAACAGTATGATGTCAGCATGTTCCTTGCGACAACGAGGAGGGGAAACAAAGAAACCGTCGAGCATTTCTAGCGAAGCAAAAGCAAGCGGAACACGACAGTCCTTGACAGAAGAATCGAATGTCTCTTGACACGTATCAATTGGTATAGTACGATTTATGTACTACTATACGTAGTAGCCAGGTAGAGTCGAAGACGACAGACGGCAGAAGCTGGATGGCGCTGTTAGCAGGGATAACGAAGAACCCGGCAGGGCGAGGCAAGACAAGGCAAGGTACGGCAAAGATGCTGCTTTCGTAATTGTTGTATTGCACGTTGCATTCCAGAGATTCCCCACTCGGGTCAGCGGCGAAGATTTCTCGGTGCCACCGTCTGGACACGGACTCAAGGAGACGGACCAAATGAAGCGCGCATCCAAAACAATCTTGTCTTCAGAAAAGACTTCGTCAATCGCTGCGCAAGATCGATGGCGGCGGCCAGCAAGTTGAAGAAGCCGCCACTCGAGGAAAACAACGAGCTGAGGGATACGGCGCAGGCCGGCACATCGACCAGCCTGCTTAAAAGACATGAGCGCATCGTTTCGGTCCGAGAGGGCCAGAAGCTCGCCAAATACCCGTCGTTTTGTGTTTTGGCGGGCAGACGGGACGGGTACCACCAAGGCCAACTGCCAAGGAAGGTACAGAGCGATATTTAGAAGGGCTCCAACAAACTGCTTCGGACTCTGGAGCCAATTTCGTAGAGGTTTTCTCAAGGAACGTCGACAGTCCGTCTTGCTATGTTCACGTCAGCCCTTGATGGTTGGTTGATCCATATGTTGCCGGTTTGGCCATTAGATATGTCGTAGATGTCGCCAATTTAATTACTTTTGGTCCTCGCTATTCCTTCCTATACGAAAAGACAACATCTTTCGTGATTCCCGGTTTCTGAGAAGCTTCTTCTTCGTCTCTGGAGTGCGAAGATCCGAAAGATCCCTTCTTGTGCCCGTTGACCAATGGGCCTCCTGTGATTGTCGTGGTGGTTCGGTTTTCGTTCCCGCGACCGCCAAAGTTGTCCAATTCGGATAAGTAAGGGTTGCTGGTCGAGTGTATTCTCTGCTTGCGCTCGTATCTGTTCGTGTGGGGTGTTCCCGTTGATACTGATTTTCCTGACTTCAGTCCAACCTTTTGAAACCCCTTCTGAATGAGGGGGCGTAGCGTTGCGCAATTTACTGCCACCATGCCTATACCAGGCTCAATTGTGGACCAGAGCGCGACATCTACTGTGGCATCTGCAAATCAATCAGTATGAAGACTTTTACAAATGAGGGAGCAACCTCTCTCACATAAGAAGTCGGCTTGGTTGTTGAAGGTCTCAATGTACGGTATTCGTACAATGGTCGCAGTGCTTCCACTTCAATTAATTGTTAGCAGGTTCATGCTGCGTTCTAAGGCGCCCACTTACATGGCACCAACGGCCAAGATGATACCAACTAGGATCTTCTGGCGCCTGGTCGTCTGTATTGTTCTTACAATGAAGACTGGTATGATTCCCATCACCCAGTCGGCAAGTGAATTTATCACCGACGCTGCGTAGGTCAGGGCTCCAATGGAACTTCCATCCATACAGCTGCCAGGAGGCGGATTTGACTTTACATGAGTCCAAAACCACGAGACCGGCTGACATTGGAAAAACAGGACAAGGAAGTATGCGATACCGAAGACAGATTCGACGATAATGACCGTTCGGAGGGTCCAGATATGGGCAGGCTTGATAGCTACCCGCAGCAGGAATAGCCCAAGTGATATCTTCACCACGACGGCCGACAGGACATAGAAGATTTCTGCAAGCCACCAATACTGATGTTCGTTAGCAAAGTCAAGTGCGATGTGCAGTGGCTATCAATTCCATACTCGAAATGCTTTGACAGCTTCACCCTCTGGCACATCCACCATGTGTTTACCTGTGCCGTGGACAACGCCACCGATTTGGAAGGAGATGTACGCAGTAAATATGGCCTATGAAACACAATCAGTGATCAAGTCTAATCCACAATTGCCAAAGGACTTACAAGCGCCAACAGCATTACATAGTCATCAGAGCCAAAAGACCGAAGCATCTTGACTCGAACGTAGACCCGCAGACTCGTGGTAATCCATGCCGCAACTAGAAAGAAGATGGCAACACCTAAGACATCGCTACCTCGATCTTCCATTCTGTGGACGGTCCCTCAAGCCGGCGATGCTTTCTGAGAAACAGTCATGCGACACAAGAACAAGGCCAGAGAGAAGGAGAGGGAAGTGAAAATAGATATGGGAAACAACTGAAAAAAGACGACTCTGCATACAAGGAAGAGGCCCAGATCTTGTCCAATGTGCAGAAGGCTCGAACGCAATTTCATCATTCCACAATATCATGCGAGAGATCGATTGGCTATGCGGTTGGAGAAGAGAAAAAGGGCAGGTAAAGCAAGCGGAGGCCCTAGGTTCCAGCGTCTCAGTTCAGGGGTGGTCCCAGTCCAACGTGGCAAACCCGGTCGGTCACGACAGCGTGGAAACATCCAGGACCTGGGGTCATGAGTCGCCGGGACCAATGATTGCATGCCGTTGAACGCTTGTCAAGTGGCAGGTCTGATGCCGAGCTTCGAGAGGGCGTTCTGGCGCAAGGATGGTTGGTATGGAATATATCAAGGGCCTCGCAAGCTTCACAAGTCACAGGTCCATGGACCACGACGGCATGGAGACGTGGTGGAACCTGGGGAGAAGTTTCACATGCTGCCGAGCCGAATGCTTTCTTTTCATTGGGTTCACACGCCTAATCCATACTCTTGACAAGCAACTGCGAACTTCCCGTGATGCGAGTAAGCACTAGGCCGGGCCCGGTGCGTGAAGTCTCTCTCCTTCGCACAAGTCACGGTTCCAAGTGTGGTCTGGTTCGGCAGGTCGTCTGTGACTGTCCGTTCTCAGGGGGTTCTGGTGTGACATATACATGTCCAACACGTAGTCACAACATGACTTTTCTTCGGTTGGGGCTATTGGACTTGCATGTTGACAAGGAAATTGCCAGTTCTTCTTTGAATTAGTCATACTCAGGGCTCAAGCAAGGCGTCCGGATAACAGTAAACGTAGCCGTCTGCAAGGCTGCAGTGCTCCAATGTCTTGGACGCGGCGAGGTTTCCTGAGCAACTCAAACTGTCCAGGGCGAGAAGACCATCAGCGAGGTTATCAGACAAGATACCCCGAAAGCGTGACATACTGTAGGCATGGGCTCTGGGGATATGGAGAGGTGCAGGTCTGAAGTGGTGAATGGTGAGGTGAAGTGGTGAATGGTGAGGTGAAGGGTGAGGTGGTTCGTCATACCTAGGTAGGTTGAGAGGTATCTATCTTAGGTACCTAGGGACCTAGCTGGAGGTACCTAAATAGTGGTGTGGTAGGTATAGAACCTTATACGAGTACGGCAGCTGGAGGAAAACACTGCCAAGCTACGCTATCCCCTTTAAGGGCTCTTTATAAGGCGACTTTGAACAACCTTCCTTAGAACAATCTTCCATTTCAACTCCGATCAAATCATCAAAGTCCACTTTCCTAGCTAGAAACAACTCTGGCCCTGGGAGTGCATCCTCTACTGAAGTGTTCCAGTTTACCGGCGGCAAGAGCTGGCTCAGGGTCCTGTCCTATCTTTGGAGCAACCCCCAGGCGATACCAGCCATTTGTACCCGGGAAATTTCTTCCAACTTACCTACCTACTGTGGATACATAGCTCATTGAGACCTAGTGATATCATCAAGGCTGTCATTTTTCTCCGCACTCCTGGTGCCATGCCGGTATCGGTACCATGCCTGATCGCCGAGACACTGTCGATTTCCACCGTTAACCCTCCAAGCCAGCCTCTTTACTTTTGCAAGGAAGAAATACTGGGGACTGGAGAGAAGGTAATGGGATCTTCTAAAGTCGTATGAGGAGGAAGTGCCGTGGACTCGATCATCGGCGAACACCAACTTTTGAGGTTCCTCCCTGTAACTCACGACAAGCCCGGTAGCCGCAGCCCGTAGGCTTTTAACAACCGTAGGACGAGTAGATACTTTCAGGACTTGACGACGCAAAGTCCTTTCCATCTCGGCAAAGAGAATTGTCATCAGTTAGGCGCAATCCAAGAGAATTGCAAGACTAGAGACCGACCTCCGATCTCGAGTTACAAGCTCTCTAATCCTTTGGCAGACCAAACCAGCTCGCTTCTCGAATGTCCCTCCATCTTCCAACAATCCTCTACAGAAGTTATCTCTGGCTGCAGAAAAGCTGTTGACTCGCATGCAAGACCCACGAGCTTAACATTCCTTCACCCACTTCGCCTACCGTGACTTGACAATCGCAAACCCCACATTTCGCCACCAAGTTCCATCAAGGATACCAATCCTTTTCCCCCTCCCCCGTACTCTTCGACCCGGACGTGAAGCGAATGAACCGCGCCAACAACCTACAACCAACTCCATGCCGTCGACCCGCATGAAACAAACCCTGCACGAGAGTCTATCTCTTCCAGCGCATTGGAAATCCCGCAACAGCGGGCGACGGCCCGTGAACACCGTATCTGTACGTTTCATGCACTGCCGTCACTCCTGCCATCATGCATCCTGCAGCTTGATGCATGATGTTGACTATCTAGTCAAGGTTGTTGAAGAATTCTCCGCCGGAAAAGACAGGCTTCAAGTGACTGGTTCACGTGATGACAACATGCATGTGTACAAGAAATAAAGAACGATTTGGGAAAATGGTCCTCTCGATGGTGATTGATATGCAAAAAATTAGACGAGCTGTTTCGACAGTGTCGAGAGGAAAAAGAAGGCATGGAAGCCAAATTAGATGCCTACTTGAGTTTTTACTCTACGCATCGCCATCTTTCTACCCTTCTCCTCCCTCTGCGGCTCCTCTCATCACGAGAACATTCTTGGTACTGAATGATTGACTTGTGCTAGCAGCGATTCTACCCACAACAATAACATCAACAAAGTACTCGCCCCTTAAAACCCTTCGATTCTTAGTTAGCATTTCGCATCCAGCAAATCTGCGTAGCAAAGAAAGAACATACCCTCACTCGAACAACCATCTAGTTGACCATCTCAGGCATCTTGCCATCGGCGACCATGATGCCTTCCTTCGGCATACCCTTGACGATCAAGTTGGCTTTCGCATCGCCAAAGGGAACGGCCCTCTTGGTGACCATATCGGGCATCTTGCTGTTGGCGGGCATGACGATCTTGTCCTCGCCGGTGATGGAGTGAGGCATCTGACCTACGATGTCCTCTTTGAGACCACGCTTGTCCTCGCCGGTGATGGAGTGGGGCATCTGAC